>JAFLJL010017353.1:4257-15286 GCA_018398815.1 Conus ventricosus | reverse complement strand
GCTGCTACAACTGTGGGTCAATGTGGCTTGACATAAATACACACTGTGGGTCACTGCTGCGTTTGGCTCTACACTGGGGTCACTGTGCACGTTTGAATCTTTACACACTGTGGGTCACTGCTGGAAAGTTTAATCTACACAATGGGTCACTGCTGGCAAGTTTGAATCATCCCACACTGTGGGTCACTGCTGGAGGTTGGTGCGGCATACACACTGTGGGTCACTGCGGGAATTTTTGCCAACCTTTACCCCCTTTGCTTTTCTGGATCACTGTTGGCAAGTTTGAACATAACACACTGTGGGTCACTCCTGGCAAGTTTGAAATCATACACACTGTGGGTCACTGCTGGCAAGTTTGAATCATACACACTGTGGGTCACTGTTGGCAAGTTTGAATCATACACACCGTGGGTCACTGCTGGCAAGTTTGAATCATACACACTGTGGGTCAGTGCTGACAAGTTTGAATCATACACACCGTGGGTCAGTGCTGACAAGTTTGAATCATATACACTTTGGGTCACTGCGGACAAGTTTGAATCATACACACTGTGGGACGCGCTGGCACGTTTGAATCATACACACCGTGGGTCACTGATGGCAATTTTGAATCATACACACAGTACAGTGGGTTACTGCTGGCACGTTTGAATCATACACACGCGGTTCGCTGCTGGTCAAGGCTACGTGCAAGCAATAGCTCGATCTGCCTTATAAGAAAAAAACAACTAGCATACGTGGTTATCTGAGAGTGCTCCCTAGTAAACTGAATGGTTCTTTCAACAGAAGTCGTTTGTAACCCGAAGGATGTGAACGGGACTGTGACAAAGATGAACAGGGGGAAAACTAGACAGATACAAATTCTCCCCCCTTACATCTCTAGATACGATTTGTTCTTGATACTTCCTTGTAACCTCGCATCGGAAATAACTCGTTTGCTAGCTGATGAATCTTTTGACTTGGACACAAAAAAAAACTTCCGCTTCTTAGTGGCGTGTGTGTGTGGTGTGTGTGTGTGTGTTGTGTGTGTGTGTGTGTGTGTATGTGTGTGTGTGTGTGTGTGTGTGTGTGTGTGTGCGCGGTGTGTGTGTGTGTGTGTGTGTGTGTTGTGTGTGTTGGTGTGTGTGGTGTGTGTGTGTGTGTGTGTGTGGTGTATGTGTGTGTGTGTGTGGGTTTTGTGTGTGTGTGTGTGTGTGTGTGTGTGTGTGTGTGTGAGAAAATAGTTTTACCCATAAAATGGCCGGATGCGTCTGGCACAAAATCCAAAAATGCGGAAGTCTAGACAGAATGAGAAATTTAAAACATTCACTCCCCCCAGTTGGAGTAATAGTTTGTTGTTTGCAATTTTAAATAGTATTTCAACCTCTGCGAATTTCACATTGTCGTTAATGGTTTCACAGATGTTTAAACCTTCAGTAATCAGTGTCCTGTATTCTAAAACTTAGGAGATTCCATATTACTTTCGGAATGTGGGTAGTTTGCCCTCTTTTGATCATCTCTTGTTTTCCATCAAATGGCTTGTTTTTTTTTTTCATTTCATAAATGGGAAAGGCATTTTGCTAAATCTGTCGAAGAGAGACTGAGCTGTTAAACAATACTTTGTTGCCCTCAGTAATCTAACTGCATATCATCTTCAAACTGCAAAATGTTGTGTTTGACATTATTCGTCTAATTCATTCTTGTTTCACTTATCCAACAGCAAAAATTGAACGCAAAGGATAAACGAATGAGAGAAGAGGGTATCCCTGTCAACATCCATTTTCAACTTTAACGTGTGGCCATCTACATTCACAATTCAAATGTCTAAATGAAACTTTAATTCAAAGGCAAACATTATCTCGAAAATCATATCCTTTCAATGCTTTGAAAACATAAAACCCCAAATCTAATTAATCAAAATCAACACAGGGAAAGGGGAACCACGAGGAATATTGTTTTATCGGAAATGAAATGAGGGCAGGGAACAGTAAACGATAAACAATAAACAAGTGGGGTAGGGTTTTGCTCCCAAAAGGAACCAAACAAGAGTAACTTTCATTCAAGACTGGCACACCCTTTTTTAAAACTTAAATAAAGTCAGACAATTTTTTTTTAATTCATTTTCCCAGTTTCTCCATCTTCAAACTCCCTTCTTCCCCTCCCCTCAAGTCCAAATCTTTCCCGACAGTTCAGTTGTTGGCCTGCGCTTGTTTTTCCCCCACTATTAGATGTTCGTCTATGTATTTGTCTGACTTTAAATTCAGTTTAAAAGGCTGTGCCAGTCTTGAATGAAAGTTACTCGTGTTAGGTTTCCTTTGGGGGCAAAACATACCCCCCCCTTGTTTATTGTTTATCGTTTACTGTTCCCTGCCTCATTTTCTTTTCCCGATTTTGCTTTGATTAAATTGAGGTTATTTGTATTGTGTTCTGTCCGTCCGTTGTGTTTGTCTTTTGATCTCCTTGCATTTTTGGGGTGGATCCTCAGGCGTAGGCTCAAAAGACTGTCCCCTACATTTTTTTATTATTTGCATAATGTCTTTAGTTTTACAGCAACTTTTTTTCCTCCCCACTTCGTTTGGTTGCATTTACTACTCTTCGCTGGCTGCTCTGGGGGTGCTATTGGATTCTTTTTGCACCCATGGTGGTGAGAACACCACAGTATTATGGACTGTGGTGTGTCTCTTTTTGACGCCGGGAGCGCAGACACAACCAGCCGGGTCTCCCTGATGAGTCCCGATCCAGCGGGCGAAAGGCCTCGGAGCAGGCAATACAATATATCTCCCTTTAAAAAAGGGAATTGCGATGGTTCCCTTATGCAGCTAGAGAAGGTTTTCATATCTTAACATTTTTTTTTTTTTAATTCATTTTCCCGTTTCTCCATCTTCAAACTCCCTTCTCCCCTCCCCTCAAGTCCAAATCTTTGCCAAAACAGTTCAGTTGTTGGCCTGCGCTTGTTTTTCCCCCCCTATTAGATTGTTGTCTATGTATTTGTCTGATTTTATTCAAGTTTAAAAGGCTGTGCCAGTCTTGAATGAAAGTTACTCTGTGTTAGGTTTCCTTATGGGAGCAAAACATCCCCCCATATTGTTTTACACAATTAAAATTGTATATCGTCTAAATTGTCTCCCATATATCTATTAGCTGTAAATTCAATCTGTTTTCCAATGAAGGATGTTGATAATACCTTTTCAATTTTTGGGTTTTAGAAATACAAGATCTTATTTGGTATGTTACATATAGTAGAAATATGGGTCGCCATTTAAAGAAATTAAATGGTTGTGATCTATCACCTTCGGGATACAGATCATTAGATAATCTTTTTTTTGTTGATGACAGTTTTCAGTTAAAATGCTTCATTCAGTGATCTCACAACAACGATTCCCTGTTTAAAGAGAATCCATACAATTCTTTGTAAATCCATCTGTACCAGGGCTTTAAAAAAATAATTTTCGTAGTTGTCAAACCTGACTCGCTTCATCAGTGTGATTCGTCCATCTAATATTGTTCTTTCTTCTTGTGGTCGTTTTGTTTTTTCATTCATTAAAGCTCCTATTTCACTGTCCTACATTTCTTCCCTTGTACACATCTTTTTCAGAGAATGTTGTCCCTTCCTTTAAACATTTTTAGTATCGTCTGTTGTTTACTCAATTTAAGTGATGAGTTTTCTTTTTTTTTTCCCATTAGATGACATTTCTTCTTTCGCAGTCTATCTTGTATTTCTCTGTCTCTAACTGCCTTCAGCTCTTGATTTGGTCACGAAGGGCTAGCCTTTTCATTTCCTATTGATTCTGTTCGCGAAGGGCCTGCCTTTTTTATTTCCTATTCTTGATTCTGTTTACGAAGGGCCTAGCCTTTTCATTTCTATTGATTCTGTTCACGAAGGGCCTAGCCTTGTCATTTCCTATTCTGTTCACGAAGGGCCTAGCCTTGTTTATTTCCTATTCTGTTCACGAAGGGCCTAGCCTTGTCATTTTCCTATTCTGTTCACGAAAAGGGCCTAGCCTTTTCATTTCCTATTGATTCTGTTCACGAAGGGCCTAGCCTTTTCATTTCCTATTGATTCTGTTCACGAAGGGCCCTAGCCTTTTCATTTCCTATTTTCCCTGTATGGTTCATCTTTTCAGTTGTTTTAATTTCCATATTTCGAGGGTTGACTGCCAGAACCCAGTATCTCATATACATATACAAAGAGAGATACCCGGGTTCTGGCGTCAGCCCTCGATTGTTATATTCATTTTCTTTATTTTTTTTTTTCATCAAGGCATATGAAATAGTTTTACTTGTTTTGTACATTAGTAAGAAACCTCTAAGAGTTTTCCGGGTATCTTCAGTTCAATTTTAAAACTTTCTTTTCACTTGTTCCATTACTATTGCATTGATCTGGCGCGTATTCACCCGTCACATTTATTATCATTTTTGAGTTCATTCTTAATATCAATCGTTAAGCAAGTAATATACCAAATGTCATTTGCAGTTTGAATATCGAGAAATCAAAAAAAATACCCTGGGATATTATCACCATTTTCAAAACACCGGAACAAAACTCGGATACTGAGCGGAAGTCGAGCCTGCGTTGCTTCTGTAGCGTTGGTTTTCTCCTAGGGTAAAACCTTAACTCCTCTCTCTCTTCTCTCTCTCTCTCCCCTCTCTCTCTTTTCTCTCTCTCTTCTCTCTCTCTCCTCTCTCTCTCTCTCTCTCTCTCAACCCGAACGCCTGGCAGTCCAAGTACCTCCGTCGCATTTTCTGGCGCTATTCCGGCTCTCGGTTTCCGAATATGTATGCAGTCATAACAATCAATGTTTGGATCCCGTGAATTGTTCCCGTCACCTGCTGCGGTTATGTTGATATTCTTGAACCTTTCGTTTTTCCCTTTGTTGTATTCTAGCTTAGTTTGTTTGAATTCAAAGTTATTTAAAAGGAGAACAACAATTCTTGTAAAACTTGATTTATTAAAAAAAAGGTTCACCCTTTAAAGCGCATATTGTTCTGTCTGTCGCTTTAAAAATTTAAAAGTATGAAGACACTACATGAACACTTTTTCTGCTTTCAATGACGAAACGGTGTATTTTTTTCATATTAAAACAGCAATTATAGTTTATTCTTTCAAAGTGCTAACTATCCATAGCTGATCTGTTTAATTCGTTGTTTATGCAGAATGTTTATCGGCACAAAAGACAAATTCAACAGGGAAGTATTTGCTATTTTTCAGTGCGATACTTTGTTGGGTATTTTCCAGGGGGTCATTGACTACTTACAAATGGCGGGGAAAGATGTGCCCCGTCTTCACTGGGCCGACTATCTGGTCACCGTGCTGTCCTTGGTTGTGGCCCTTGGTATTGGAATCTTCTTCCCGTTTTCAGAGGAGGACAAAAAACTAAGGTTGCTCTCTCTCTCTCTCTCTCTCTCTCTCTCTCTCTCTCCCCTCTCTCTCTCTCTCTCTCTCTCTCTCTCTCTCTCTCTCTCTCCCCTCTCGGGCAAGTCACACTGCTTCCAAACACCCCGCCTTCATTCCCTCTCTACATTCCTGTCCCCTGTTTCCCCGCCCTTAACTTACAGCATTCTTTTTATTTTTAAACCCCATGAATGAGCTCTGCAAACGATTTAATTCTGATTGGACGTGGGTTTGATTTCGTCGAGATGTTTTTAACGCACGTTTTGACATTAAATTGATTTATTAGTAAAGGGTGAGGCATTAGAATTTCTTATGAACTCATTAAGGGTGAGGCAAGATGCTATATGAACTCATTAAGGGTGAGGCTTACATGCTATATGAACTCATTAAGGGTGAGGCATTAGACACTATATGAACTCATTAAGGGTGAGGATTTTGATGCTATATGAAACTCCTTTAAAGGTGAGGCATTAGATGCAAAGTGAACTATTTTAGGTCGTCTATAGCCCAGCGACTTTAAGGCCATATCAAGGCTCTAACATCATCAAAATAGATGCCACCACGTTTGTTTTAAAAGAAAATCCCTATCAAAGACTAGTCTCTGTCATCCAACCTAAACGCCTTGACAGCGGATTTTCCCCACAAAATCGTGGATTAGCCGGATAATGGTTTAAGTGTTTCTATCCTAGAAATATCTTGCTTGATCCTCATTTGTTTGTATGGAGATTACTTGACTGGTCTCTCTGCTAGTCCTTAGCTGAAATCTTTTCATCCGTATCGGATAATGTAATGGCCCCCATTTACTGTTTATCTGGGGACAGCTCGTTGCCTTTGTGCAGCAACACGATAATCCCTTGCCTCTGACAACATAGCAATGGACTCATTGAAAGAATGGGTTAACAGTACTTTCATTCGTTCTCACCCACCCCCATTCCCCTCCAACTTGTAGAAACCCACACTCAAGCCGCCGCTGTCCCTAAAATGAACCATGTTTCATCTTTTGTCCGAGAGTCGCTTTCCTCTTTCTGCAACATTATTTGATTGTGAATTATGAATACAGGTAATCTTAGATCGTAAATTGTAGATGTGCTTACCCTTTGGTCTTGTATACATTTCCCGTGTCACAGGTACCCGTCACACAATTGTGTTTAGAGTGTTGTCGTAAACACCACAAAAGAAAAATTTAACAAAATTAAATCAGAAAGAAACCAAAAAACGTATCAGGTTCAAACGGAAAGAAAATCCTTCGCTATCTACTGTGCAGAAAGCACACAAAACGGGGGGCTCCTCCCAAAACGTCTCGCTGACTTCACCGTGAGCACTGTTCCCACTGCACTGTTGAATTGGTTTCCTGACACTTTGTGCGGAAAGTGCACGACACTGGCCCGGTTTTATGCACTGGTATATTGTCAAAGGTGAGACCGATAGGGGGTGGGGGTTATGGAGCATATGCCTCAATTGTTTAAAAAGTGAATTCTTAATTTGAAAAAAAAAACCGTTGGTCTCTGACAAATTGGTGGTTTGGATCCTGTTCTGTGTTTCACCTGTCCCTGTGCTAAGCAAAGCAAGTTTGTGGGGTCTGCTTTCATTCTCCTTTGACAGTCTGCTGGCTTCTTCATTTGCTGTATCACCGTATTGAAACAAACAACTAAATGCCAGAGTGTTTCTGACCTGAACAACCCCCCATAACTTTGTACCAACATCTTGCATGATTGCTGCCTTGAGGGCTCCGTGAGAATCGATCAAGCAAACAAGCAACGAAAAACGACAACAACAGTGCAACCTAACCTGTTGTAAATTTTGCTTAGTATGTGTTCTGCGGTGATGAGGGCATGTGTTTGTAATTTGTAGAAAATTTGCTAGCTGAAATGAATTCTGCCTACCAAGTATCGTGGAATAGTTTGTTATGGATTGGCATGGATGATACGATTTTGATGTGGTTGATGTAGCATGGTATGGTTTAGTATGGTACGGTATGGTATGGTATTGCATGGTGTGGTATGGGGTTTTGTGGTTTGGAATCATTTTGAATTACCTCCTTTGCACCATTTCAAGGTTGTTGTAGATAACTGGTGGAGAACTCAAAACTTGTTTTAATTCCCCGTCATTTCCTGTGATCATGTTTAAGCAACAGTGAATCTTTATTTTTCTATGAGAAAACGTTTTAAAAAAACCATACTGTCTTTTATGCCCAGGAGCAATACCTGATGGGAAACCGTCGCATGGGCCTGGCTCCGTGTGGGCTGTCACGTTCATCACCTAAACAGTCGGCCATCTCTCTGATCGGCTACCCCGCCCGACGTCTACAACACGGGGAAACCCTTGGGGTTCTATATATACGTGGGCCTCTGTTTGGCCTATATAGTGGGATGCTTTACCGTCGTGCCCCTCATCTCCGCTACGTCTGACCAGCATCTACCACTATCTCCTGCTCAGGTTCAGATCCCAAGCCATCAAACTGTTCGTCACCTGCTTAGGAATGGCACAACTGGTGGGTGCACAAAGACACGGGCACGCACTGCCCAGTGTCTGACACAACTGCACATACATGTCTGAAAGAATGAACACATTCACATACAGATGCAGCATGCATACATGCACAAGTGTGTGCTCAATATCTACACCCTGTCCCTACAGATCACGCGCATATTAGTTAGCACAAGGGCATATACATCTACAAAGTCTGATGATCGTATAAGTCCATTGTAGAAAAGATGTGTCCTTGGTACAAAAGGTGGCAGGGGTCCAACAGGGGAAAAACATGCGTACGCCCATAACAGAAAGTGTCGTACATGCCCATTATGCATAAAGTGGCACAAATCTGTGGTGTAAAGGGGGGGGGGGGGGGGGGGTTAAGTCGTAGAAAATGCGGTATCAGTTTCTTGAGGACAAGGTGATACAAGTCCTCTGTACTTAAGATGGTATTGTCCATCGTAGAAAGAGTTCCATTGTAGAAACAGGTGGCTTTAAAGGTCTGTTGTAGAAAAGGTGGGATATACGTCCATTGCAAAAGTTGGTTTGAAGCCCATCGTCGGAGAGATGATCGACGTCCATTGCAGAATACGTTCCTTATGGCTAAGGTGATATACGTGAGTTGTAAACGAGATCGCCAACGGCTTTTTTGTGAGGGGTCACACACTTTCATTTTTGAATAGGTTTGTATAATTCCAATGTACAAAAATGGTGTACAAGTCCGTTCCAGAAAAGAAGAGCCATTAATCAGAAAAACGTAATGTGCTTACAGTCCGTGGTGAAAGAGACTGAGGAAAGTCTAGTGTAAGCAGGTAAATTTTAAGCTGAAAGTTCCAGTCAACACCAAAAAACGTGTTGATGCAAGACGTTCAGTTTGCAATGTTAACTAGTTTTATCGAAGGCAATTCCAAAAGTGGTGTCTTACAAACACTATGTTATAATACCTATTTTTTCTCTTCAGGTCCTGTACATGGCCATCGTGTTGTACAGTCCAGCCTTGGTCTTGCAGGCAGGTAGGTGATGGCAGTGTTTATGAATACAATCGTTGCTCATAAATCCTAAGGTGAAGTAGATGGGTACAGAATACCAAAGCTTCCACGAACAATGGTCATGGGAAAATAGTCGCCGGCATCAGAAACACAGCTTGAGAACTGCAGCCTCGTCACACTCTGAAACAAACAGCCTGTCTTTCCTTTCGTTCGAAACTCATATTGATCCGCACGATGGCGCGCGCGCGCGCGCGCGGCGCGCGCGCGGCGCGGTGTGTGTGTGTGTGTGTATGTGTGTGTGTGTGTGTGTGTGTGTGTGTGTGTGTGTGTGTGTGTGTGTGTGTGTGTGTGTGTGCGCGTGCGTGCGTGCGTGCGTGCGTGCGTGGTGTGTGTGTGTGGTGTGTGTGTGTGTGTGTGTGTGTGTGTGTGTGTGTGTGTGTATGTGTGTGTGTGAGTGTGTGTGTGTGTGCGTGCGGTGCGTGCGTGCGTGCGTGCGTGCGTGCGTGCGTGCGTGCGTGCGTGCGTGCGTGCGTGCGTGCGTGTGTGTGTGTGTTTTTTAAAACTGTTTGTTTGTTAAAACAAAACTATACACAGCGTTCTCCGTCAGAGGTTTTTTTTTTGTTTGTTTTCTTGTCTATTTTTCGGAAAGAAGCAGGTTTTTTTACTCTTGTTATTGAAAGCTCACTCATTTTCTGCAAACTTTAGCAGGTGAACATTGTTGGCGGCAGCTTCTCTTGTACGAAGCATGCATCAAACAGGTCCAGGGACCACTTCACCGCAAGGAAAATTATTTTTTCGGGGGGGGTGGGGGTGACCAAGGCTCCCCTTGTTCAACAGGATCACTCAGAATGTCATATGTTAAGACAAAGAACAACAGTGACAAAACCAGTCCCAACCAAAACCAGTCATTTCTGAATTCACTTCCATTTTTCAGTGGTAGGACTGCCGTTCTGGCTGTCTCTGGCCGTGGTTGGATCCATTGGAACCATCTACACCACCATTGTGAGTGAGTGAGTGAGTGAGTGAGAGAGTGTGTGTGTGTGTGTGTGTGTGTGTGTGTGTGTGTGTGTGTGTGTGTGTGTGTGTGTGTGTGTGTGTTGTTGTTGTTGTTGTTGTTTTGTTTTACGTCTTTCCACATTACGAGATATTAGACCCCCCCCAAAAAAAAAAAAAAAAAAAAGGGGGGGGGGGGGGGGGGTCGGGGTAAAAAAAGTTAACACAATGAAGTAAAAAATTACTTATCTACAGCTATAACACAAAAATAGAAAATCCACTTTAAACAAAGATTGAAAAACAAAAAAAAAAAAAAACAAAAGAAAAACAAAAACAACAACACACAAAGCACACACAAAAAACCCCCGAAACGTGTAACTCTTCTTTCTCATCGCACCACTGACTGTTATATGTATAAATATTTGCCAATTGGACTTTTAGCTAAGTGCAAAAAGAAAAGATTCGTTTCACTTTCAGACAGTGACCAGGAAAACATTTTGACTAGGCTGTACAGGGCGTATTTGGAATGAATTTTTTCATTAAGTTACACAAAAGAATTTAGTTAGTTAGTTAGTTAGTTAGTGTTTATAGGGTCCAGCGGACTACTAGGGGCCAAATCAGGACCTCAGCTATATATTGAGTCTCTTGATACAAATACTCACACTAGTATTAAACACATCACTTAAAATTTATGAGGACAAAGCACAATTATCTTTTCAACTCCTTCGCACCTGTATACATTAATAAAACCCTATATTTTTAATATAAGTTTACCTCTTTCAAAAAAAAAAAAATAAGATCCACTGAAATCTCACGAAAAAAAAAACCCATAAATCACTGGTGGAAAAGAACTTCTCTCTGATCCCCATCAAATCAGCACATTCTGTCAAAAAAATGATTAACACTGAACAAGCTGTCACACGCAACACACCCCTGGGGGGTCTTCCCTTCTGAATATCCAACTGTGCGTTATATAGCTGTGCCCAATATGTAAACGTGACAAAATCGATTCCTCTTTTACGGTTACGTACCACCGATGGGAAAGGAATGGTTAAATCTGGGCAAATTTTAAACAATTTATTATGAATTTGATTACACCATTCACTCTGCCACAGTTCACGACAATACAAACTGGATTTTTTGACGTTAGATCAAAGGGAAAAGTGGAGGAAAAACCCCAAACTTTTCTTGCCCACTGAGAAAA
>JAFLJL010017352.1:5000-22585 GCA_018398815.1 Conus ventricosus | reverse complement strand
TCCATGAAAACCTTGTTTATAGATGCCCCACCTGATCAGATGTCGTCTTTGAATTTCTGAGGAAGATAAACATTTTTCATCCGATTTAAGATTTATACGGAGGAAAGATTTTTGAACAAAATTTTGGGTGTGTTTTTAGTAGACGTGTTTTAAAGAGTTGTGTGAATGAATTTTGTGGTTGTTGTTGTTGTTTTAAATGACTCGTGAGTTAAAGCTTCAACACGGTGACAGCTCTGATATGGCCCTTTGTGGTTGGCTGGGCTATAAGGTATTCACAGCATTATCATTACCTGAAGGCCGAGGACACCAGCTGGGGGGGGGGGGGGGGGGGGGGGGGGAGGGGGAGCAGAGTCGTTCACGGCCTGCTCATCGTAGACCTGTTTCTCTGTGGTGTTGTTGCAGTCCCCCCAGAGTTCATCACCCATGTGCCGTCAGTCTTCGAGATGACGCGGGTGACGATCGCTCCTTCAATCTGTCGGCTTACGCCAACCCTGCCGACGTCGCCTACACACTGTATCGGGAGGGGATGCGTCTGTCGCTGCCCTGGACGTTCCGGGCTTCCACCTGAGCGGCAAGGGCATCCTGAGCATCACCAACGTCAGCCGGGCTGACCGCGGCAACTTCTCACTCAAAGCCGAGAACAACCAGGGTTCGGCCATCTTTAACTTTTCCATCAATGTCACATGTGAGTTGATTGGACTGTAGTGGTTCGTGGAACGATGAGGATTGGTCGTGGCATTGTGTGTGTGGTACGTTTGATTCTTGGGGAATGTAGTGGAACAAGTGAATGATCCGCACATACTTGTAAGTGCATGTATGCTCATGAACTCACCCACACACATGCATGCATGCACGCACGTACATACACACACACACACACACACACACATGCACACACACACACACACACACACACACACATGCACACACTTACCACACACACACACACACACACACGCACACACACACACACACACACACACACACACACACACACCTCTTCTAACACACACACACACGCACACACACATGCCTAACGTACACATGCACCCAATTAGTTCTTGATACAGAGAGAGGTTTCTTTTCTGTCACAAAAATTAATAGCCCTAATCCTTACCTGTCCAATGATTTCAAAATTTCAACCTTAGATTAATAATTACAACTGTTCATGGCTGTTACTATTACGGGGAAAACAGCTGCTTATCTCATAGCCTGGAAAAACAACATTTCGTTCATTTGTTCGTTCATTCATTCTCTCAATCTCTTAAGTCTGTTGTCATCAACTTTGCGTGGCTGCTGCTGATTTTGATACGTTTATCTTTCAGCTGTACAATTTCTTGAAATAACGTAGGGTCAGCCTGTCACTTGACTTTCATGTTGCCCACACAGACGCAGCCAGCATTGTGGACCTGACCAGCCGGGTGTCAGAGGACGAAGGGGGCACTGCCTTCTTTGAGTGCGTGGTGGACGCCAATCCTGTCACCGCTGACATGATCGTGTGGGTCCGACCCGGCTACGACATGAACCTGAAGACAAAGCAGAGACTGGACCGGACCAAGTCCTACCTGACGGTGTACGAGCTGACCAAGGAGGACACGGGAGTGTTCACCTGTATGGCCGACAATGGCATTGGCCAGGCCGTGTCGAAGGATGCCACGCTGATTGTCAGATGTAGGTGGAGTGTTGTGGCTGTCAGATGGAGGTGGAGTGTTGTGGCTGTCAGATGTTGTGATTGTCAGATGTAGGTGCAGTGTTGGTGATTGTCAGATGGAGGTGCAGTCTTGGTGATTGTCAGATGGAGGTGGAGTGTTGTGGCTGTCAATGGAGGTGGAGTGTTGTGACTGTCAGATGTAGGTGGAGTGTTGTGGCTGTCAGATGTTGTGATTGTCAGATGTAGGTGCAGTGTTGGTGATTGTCAGATGGAGGTGGAGTGTTGGTGATTGTCAGATGGAGGTGCAGTCTTGGTGATTGTCAGATGGAGGTGGAGTGTTGTGATTGTCAGATGGAGGTGGAGTGTTGTGACTGTCAGATGGAGGTGGAGTGTTGTGACTGTCAGATGTAGGTGGAGTGTTGTGACTGTCAGATGTAGGTGGAGTGTTGTGACTGTCAGATGTAGGTGGAGTGTTGTGACTGTCAGATGTAGGTGGAGTGTTGTGGCTGTCAGATGGAGGTGGAGTGTTGTGACTGTCAGATGTAGGTGGAGTGTTGTGACTGTCAGATGGAGGTGGAGTGTTGTGACTGTCAGATGGAGGTGGAGTGTTGTGACTGTCAGATGTTGTGATTGTCAGATGTAGGTGGAGTGTTGTGACTGTCAGATGGAGGTGGAGTGTTGTGACTGTCAGATGGAGGTGGAGTGTTGTGACTGTCAGATGTTGTGACTGTCAGATGTAGGTGGAGTGTTGTGACTGTCAGATGGAGGTGGAGTGTTGTGACTGTCAGATGGAGGTGGAGTGTTGTGACTGTCAGATGGAGGTGGAGTGTTGTGACTGTCAGATGGAGGTGGAGTGTTGTGACTGTCAGATGTAGGTGGAGTGTTGTGACTGTCAGATGGAGGTGGAGTGTTGTGGCTGTCAGATGGAGGTGGAGTGTTGTGACTGTCAGATGTAGGTGGAGTGTTGTGACTGTCAGATGGAGGTGGAGTGTTGTGACTGTCAGATGGAGGTGGAGTGTTGTGACTGTCAGATGTTGTGATTGTCAGATGTAGGTGGAGTGTTGGACTGTCAGATGGAGGTGGAGTGTTGTGACTGTCAGATGGAGGTGGAGTGTTGTGACTGTCAGATGGAGGTGGAGTGTTGGTGATGTCAGATGTAGGTGCAGTGTTGGTGATTGTCAGATGGAGGTGGAGTGTTGTGACTGTCAGATGTAGGTGGAGTGTTGTGACTGTCAGATGTAGGTGGAGTGTTGTGACTGTCAGATGTAGGTGGAGTGTTGTGACTGTCAGATGTAGGTGGAGTGTTGTGGCTGTCAGATGGAGGTGGAGTGTTGTGACTGTCAGATGAGGTGGAGTGTTGTGACTGTCAGATGGAGGTGGAGTGTTGTGACTGTCAGATGGAGGTGGAGTGTTGTGACTGTCAGATGTAGGTGGAGTGTTGGTGATTGTCAGATGTAGGTGCAGTGTTGGTGATTGTCAGATGGAGGTGGAGTGTTGTGACTGTCAGATGTAGGTGGAGTGTTGTGGCTGTCAGATGGGGTGGAGTGTTGTGATTGTCAGATGTAGTGGAGTGTTGTGGCTGTCAGATGTAGGTGGAGTGTTGTGGCTGTCAGATGGAGGTGGAGTGTTGTGGCTGTCAGATGGAGGTGGAGTGTTGTGACTGTCAGATGGAGGTGGAGTGTTGTGACTGTCAGATGTAGGTGGAGTGTTGTGACTGTCAGATGGAGGTGGAGTGTTGTGGCTGTCAGATGGAGGTGGAGTGTTGTGACTGTCAGATGGAGGTGGAGTGTTGTGGCTGTCAGATGTAGGTGGAGTGTACATACTGTGTGTCTCGTGATCCCTTTCTGCTCTCTCTCTCTCTCTCTCCTCTCTCTCTCTTCTCTCTCTCTCTCTCTCTCTCTCTCTCTCTCTCTCATATCATCATCATCATTATCAGTGTTATTGTTACAGAACAGCTACTTTTCATAGGAAGATGTTTGTGTATGGAGATAACTATGATGATCTCTTCAGTACAGTACTCTTGGTGATGCTTTGATTTTAACTACTTTTGAGTATGTATATTTTATACACTGTGTAAGTGATACTGTTTGTATGCGAACTCCGTCCTGATTTATTGCGTGAAATGAGATAAAACCACAGCACATGACAATTCTTCCTCTAAGCAGCTAAAATTCCAGAGTCTGGAGGGTTAGCTGACAGGCTGTCGGAACGTGTCCAAGTGACTTTCTGCTGAGCGCAGTTACATGAGAAACGTCTGTCGAAAAAGAGGAATCAGCATAATTATCATAAAACAATTCAGAACAACAACCAGTTAGGTAGGAATGTGATACAAGTGTTTCTCTTGATTGCCCACTATGATCAGAAAAATCTCTTCCAGATGCTCCCATCATCAACAAATCTCGGAAAACTCGAAAGCCGCCAGCGAAAAAGGTCACACGGCAACCTTGACCTGCAAGGCCGAGGGGGCGCCAAAATGTCACGTTCAGGTGGTACAAGGTAAGATGGCAGTGTTGTGAAATAGGAAACGATCAGTGAAGTAAACCCCGTTATCTTCAGTGTCATTATGTAAGGTGTTTGTTGCATCCAGTTTCTTCATTCTTTTTCTTTTTCACCTTTTTTTTTTTTAACCACATCGAAAACCAACAGATATATGTGTGTATCTTAGGTTTTATATAAAAAAAATTTTTAAATCCAGTCTAATTATGTATACCTGTATTGTTTTATTGCATTTAAAGAAAAAAAAACACTATCCAATCTGATTGTATATACTCTGTGTTTCATCATATTCAAAGAAAGAAATAAACAATCCAATCTGATTATGCATACTCATGTTGTTTTATCATATTTAAAGAAAGAAAAAAAACCCCATCCAATGTCAGAATGCATACCCGTCTTGTTTCATCATATTAAAAAACACACACACAAAAATCCAATCTGATTATGCATACCCATGTTGTTTCATCATATTTGAAGAAGAAAATAAACATCCAGTCTGATTATGCATACTCGTATTGTTTCATCATATTTAAAAGAAAGAGAAAAAAAAACACCATCCAATCTCAGTATGCATACCTGTATTGTTTCGTCATATTCAAAATAAGAAAAAAAAAATCCAATCTGATTATGCATACTCATGTTGTTTCATAATATTTGAAGAAAGAAAATAAACATCCAGTCTAATTCTGCATACTCGTATTGTTTCATCATATTTAGAGAAATAAAATTTTAAAAAACCCACCTAATCTCAGATTACATACCCGTATTGTTTCATAGTATTTTAAAGAAAGACAAAAGGATCTTGGAGTATATAATCCTCTATTTTATGATGCATTTCTATTATCTTTTTTCGTCATTTAAAAAAAATCTTTAAATATCGTTCCACTAAAATGTACCATCATTAAAAGATATGTTGCCATCATCTGTTGATAGGTATCCAGTGTGCTTTAGCAGCTGTCCAGTACTTGCCGCCTTCTTAGGACTCTTATTTATAATGTTCCATTATTCAACAAAGAGAAATTCTTGTAATGCATGGGGATTTGCATGCAAGTATAATGGATAACTCACCAACCCCAGTTAAAGTTTATTACAGTCATTGTGCACATTTCAAAGGTGATAGCGATAATTTTTTTTTTTTTTTTTTTTTTGAGTTGTTCGTTGATTTTGATTTTATATCTGATAAAGTTTGCAGCTTATTTTGTCAAATTCGACACTTATGGGAGAGTGTGTGACTTACATGTCCACCATTTCACGTACATATCCACCCTGTCACATAATGTCCACCCTGTCACATAATGTCCACCCTGTATGTCCACCTGTCACATAATGTCCACCCTGTCACACATGTCCACCCTGTCACATACATGTCCACCCTGTCACGTACATGTCCACCCTGTCACATACATGTCCACCCTGTCATATACATGTCCACCCTGTCACATACATGCCCACCCTGTCACATACATGCCCACCCTGTCACATACATGTCCACCCTGTCACATACATGTCTACCCTGTCACATACATGTCTACCCTGTCACATACATGACCACCCTGTCACATACATGTCCACCCGTCACGTACATGTCCACCCTGTCACATACATGTCCAGACCTGCCAACCATTACGCATTTTGCGTAATTTATTACGCCCAAGTGATAATTCTTACGCCCTTACGCATTTAGCCAAAAAATTACGCATTGAAAGTTTTCAACAACCAAAAAAAAAAAAAAAAAAAAACGGACGAAAAAAATCGGCTTATGTACAGACACACACGGCGCCGTGCGTATAACCAGTAATCTTGAAGAAGCGTTTCGGTCATGCGCAGTTCGTTTCACCATCTTTACCATTCAGTGAAGTTGGCGTCTTTTTGAAGTTTTAGCTACGAAAATGTCGAAACGTGGAAGTAGCAAGTTTTGGACAAGATGCGAAAAAGAAAAAACTTGGTCAAAAGTTCCGAAAAGAATACTCGGAAAAGTTCCCCTGCATACGACCTTCGGCCTAAAGGTGTAAATTGTGCCACGGTGTACCACTTGCAGAGTCGGGACTTCACAATTTCCAATCGCGGGATGGTGGATGTGAAGCGTCACCTTGAGTCACACAAGCACATCGATTACTCTAAACGCGCCGAATTCTTCCAGCATCAACACTTTTTTCAGACTGTAGACACCTCAAAAGAGGATGAAATTAGGAAAAGGGTAATTGGGGCTGAAGCATTGGTGGCCGGATTTTTCGTTGAGCACAACATCGCTCTTAGCGCAGCCGACATGCATCCCAGCTTTTTACAGAAGCGTTCTCAGATTCGGAGATCGCCAAACAGTTCAAGAGCGGTCGAACAAAGACAACACACATTGTAAGGACCCTTCTCATGGAAGGCTTAACTGCTGCTGCATCTCGACTGCAGAATGGACCGTTTGTGTTGGGGATTGATGGAAGTCAGGAAGCGGGGGTGGGGGACAAATTCTTTCCGGGGGTGGTGCGATACTTAAAAAATGACACAATCACCACTGAGCTGATAGCCAACCCCACATGCACAGAACATCAACGGGGGAGAACATTTTTTAGGTTATGTATTTTCTTATTTCATGTTCCCAGTTTCTCCATCTTCAAACTCCCCCCCTCCCCCCCCCCCCTCCTCAAGTCCAAAACTTTGCCAAGTCATTCTATCAAGACAGTTGAGTTGTTGGCTGCGCTTGTTTCCCCCACCCCCCCCCCCCCCCCCCCCCCCCCCCCCCCCCCCCCCCACGCCACCATCAACAACCCCCCCCCCCCCCCCCCCCCCCCCCCCCCCCCCCCCCACTATTAGATAAGTTTGTTCGTCTATGTGTATTTGTCTGACCTTATTCAAGTTATAAAAGGTTGTGCCAGTCTTGAATAAAGTTACTTTGTGTTAGGTTTCCTTATAAAATGGGAGCAAACGTTTACCCACTTGTTTACTGTTTATTGTTTACTGTTCCCTGCCTCATTTCATTTCCAATTTTTTAGGTTTGTTTCTGGCGCACTATCAAGCCTTGGTGTCCCATGCCATGATGGTTTAGGGGATTTGTGTGTGTTTCCTGTGTATCTACATTTTCATAATTTGTAGAGATTTCTTGTGACACTTAAAAGAAAAGCTTGTTTTGAAAAAAGTAAAGTTCACAAAAATTGTGTGAACAATTTCATCACATCGTGTTTGTTTGAAAAAAGGTAAATTTCTCGCTCGATTACACTTAGCTCTCAGAAATTACACATTTCTGCCTCACTGGCTTCAATTCTTACTCATTGGTCTCTTAGGGGGTTGGCAGGTCTGCATGTCCACCCTGTCACACACATATCCACCCTGTCACATACACGTCCACCCTGTCACATGCATGCCCACGCTGTCACACATCCACCCTGTCACATGTCCACCCTGTCACATGCATGTCCCACCCTGTCACATACATTTGCGGTCGGCTGGGCTATAAGCAACATTATCTTATCTTGTCACATACATGTCCACCCTGTCACATGCATGTCCACCCTGTCACATACACATCCACTCTGTCACATACATGCCCACCCTGTCGCACACATATCCACCCTGTCACATACATATCCATCCTATCACATGTCTACCCTCTCACATACATGTCCACCCTGTCACATACATGTCCACCCTGTCACATACATGTCCACCCTGTCACATTACATATCCACCCTGTCACATACATGTCCACCCTGTCACGTACACATCCACCCTGTCACGTACATATCCACCCTCTCACATACATGTCCACCCTGTCACACACATATTCACCCTGCCACATACACATTCACCCTGTCACATACACATCCACCCTGTCACATACATGTCCACCCTGTCACGTACACATCCACCCTGTCACACACATATCCACCCTGTCACATACACATCCACCCTGTCACACACATATCCACCCTGTCACGTACACATCCACCCTGTCGCATACATATCCACCCTGTCACGTACACATCCACCCTGTCACGTACACATCCACCCTGTCACATACACATCCACCCTGTCACATACATATCCACCCTGTCACATACACATCCACCCTGTCACATACATGCCCACCCTGTCACATACATGCCCACCCTGTCACATACACATCCACCCTGTCACGTACACATCCACCTTGTCACATACACATCCACCCTGTCACATACACATCCACCCTGTCACATACACATCCACCCTGTCACATACATGCCCACCCTGTCACGTACACATCCACCCTGTCACATCCACATCCACCCTGTCACATACACATCCACCCTGTCACATACACATCCACCCTGTCACATACACATCCACCCTGTCACATACACATCCACCCTGTCACATACATGCCCACCCTGCGCTAACTGACATTACTTTCCACGCAGGACAATGTTCCCCTGGTGCTCAGCGACAAGTACACGACCCACGTCCAGAAGACGCCGCTAGTGCACTACACCAGCACGCTCAGCGTGAAGCGCGTGGTGCGCAGCGACTACGGCAAGTACAACTGCACCGCCACCAACGCCAGAGGCTCCGACAACTTCCAGATCTCCCTGCATGGAACGAGTAGGTGACCTTGGACAAGGGGTCGTTAGGTCGTGGAAGAAAAAACTGAAGAGTCCTTGATGAGCTTTTATCTCCCCTTCCTCCCCCACCCCACCACCCTCCCCTTTGATGTTTCTGTTCGGAGATGTTTTGAAAAAGTCATGGAGATTCGTTCTCTCCACTGTTTTCTTGTGTTGTTTTAAAAAAAAAAATGAAGATGTGGGGAAGTACTCAGAAAATAATACAAGGGATGCCAGAGGGGATAGCAGTTACTAGATGAAGCGGCTTTTGATTTTTTTCAAGAAGGAGCGTGCCTACAGGATTCCTTTAGAATTTCAGTGATATTAGGTTTACCTCAGTGGGAGCCTTTGACAGTGTATGGAAGTGAACCGTTTTCAGCCAGTCTGTGATAATCTTTCATCTAGGATGTTGAAAGTGGAATGTGCAAAACCAAGTCCTGTACCTTTGATCTCTCTCTCTCTGTCTCTGCCTCTCTCTCTCTCTCTCTCTCTCTCTCTCTCTCTCTCTCTCTCTCTCTCTCTCTCTCTCTCTCTCTGTCTCTCTCTGTCTCTCTCTCTCTGTCATTGTCTCTCTGTGTGTGTGTCTCTGTCTCTCTCTCTCTCTCTCTCTCTCTCTCTCTCTCTGTGTCTCTGTCTCTCTCACTCTCTCTCTCTCCATTCTCTTTCACATACTGCTAACAAGTGTACCTCCAACGTCCTCTTGACGTAGCGGGTGTGATGACCATAGATGAGGAACCGCTCCTCACGTAGTGAGGCCTTCCATGGAAAAAAAAAAGTGACACGATCCCCATGACGACCTGACCTGTGTTGTCAGGCAAACCGGACCCGCCCTACGACCTGCAGCTGATCAACGCCACCCACGACAGCATCACCATTCGCTGGAAGCCCGGCTTCAACGGAGGACGGGAGCAGTCCTTCCGCGTGCGCTACAAGCCCACGGAGGCCAGGGGCTTCATCTATGTGGACGTGCCTTCACCTGAGGCCACCATGTTCACCATCACAGGTAGGGCGTACAGGGCAGGTGGGGCACACAGGACAGGTAGGGCACACAGGACAGGTAGGGCAAACAGGACTGGTGGGGCACACAGGACAGGTAGGGCACACATCACAGGTAGGGCACACATCACAGGTGGGGCACACAGGACAGGTAGGGCACACAGGACAGGTAGGGCACACAGGACAGGTAGGGCACACATCACAGGTGGGGCACACAGGACAGGTAGGGCACACAGGACAGGTAGGGCACACATCACAGGTGGGGCACACAGGACAGGTAGGGCACACAGGACAGGTAGGGCACACAGGACAGGTAGGGCACACATCACAGGTGGGGCACACAGGACAGGTAGGGCACACAGGACAGGTAGGGCGCACAGGACAGGTAGGGCGCACAGGACAGGTGGGGCACACGGGACAGGTAGGGCACACATCACAGGTGGGGCACACAGGGCAGGTAGGGCACACAGGACAGGTAGGGCGCACAGGACAGGTAGGGCACACAGGACAGGTAGGGCGCACAGGACAGGTAGGGCGCACAGGACAGGTAGGGCGCACAGGACAGGTAGGGCACACAGGACAGGTAGGGCGCACAGGACAGGTAGGGCACACAGGACAGGTAGGGCGCACAGGACAGGTAGGGCGCACAGGACAGGTGGGGCACACAGGACAGGTGGGGCACATGGGACAGGTAGGGCGCACAGGACAGGTAGGGCGCACAGGACAGGTAGGGCGCACAGGACAGGTGGGGCACACGGGACAGGTGGGGCACATGGGACAGGTAGGGCGCACAGGACAGGCAGGGCACACAGGACAGGTGGGGCACACAGGACAGGTGGGGAACACAGGACAGGTAGGGCACACGGGACAGGTAGGGGCACACAGGGCAGGTAGGGCACACAGGGCAGGTAGGGCACACAGGGCAGGTGGGGAACACAGGACAGGTGGGGCACACAGGACAGGTAGGGCACACAGGACAGGTAGGGCACACAGGGCAGGTAGGGCACACAGGACAGGTGGGGCACACAGGACAGGTAGGGCACACAGGACAGGTAGGGCACACAGGGCAGGTAGGGCACACAGGACAGGTGGGGCACACAGGACAGGTACGGCACACAGGACAGGTGGGGCACACGGGACAGGTAGGGCACACGGGACAGGTAGGGCACACGGGACAGGTAGGGCACACAGGACAGGTAGGGCGCACAGGACAGGTAGGGCGCACAGGACAGGTAGGACGCACAGGACAGGTGGGGCACACGGGACAGGTAGGGCACACAGGACAGGTAGGGCGCACAGGACAGGTGGGGCACACGGGACAGGCGGGGCACACAGGACAGGCAGGGCACACAGGACAGGTAGGGCACACAGGACAGGTGGGGCACACAGGACAGGTGGGGCACTGGATAGGTAGGGTGCACGGGACAGGTAGGGCACACGGGACAGGCAGGAGAAACCAGGAGACATGGAGGTGCGTTACAGTCATTGGTGAAGTATTACAGAGCAACGCAGTTGAGTCGCCTATACGCAACATGTGTCCAACGAACGTAGGATTTTTCTCCTGTGTGGTGGATTGCTGCTGTCCCTAAGTTACATTACATTCAGCCATTTGTTTCTGCCATTCTGCCTCTGAAAAAAAAATGAAAAAAAATCGGAGAAATTGCATCTGTAGAATCACGTGGTCTGGTGTAGGAGCTGCAGAGGTTGCTGCATATATAGCTCGCCAAAACTACGTCCTGTTCGTTTCAGTTCAGTTCAGTTCAGTGGTTTATTTAATTCTCTTTCTCCGAGACAAGGTGGTTTTTTTTGCATACAGGCTACTCATCTTTTGAAAAGACTAAGAAGCTCCGAGGTGCATTCCATGTCATGTGCCACTCACAGTGAAACATATTCTTTTGGAGTGTCGGGACTTGCATGATGTGAGACTCGAAGTAGACTTCATGAAAGCCTTGTTCAGAGATGTCCCACCTGATTATGATATTTGAACTTCTGAAAGACATTAACATTTTTCATCTGATCTAAGGTTTCACAGAAGAAAGATTTTTAACAAATTTCGGGTGTGTTTTTAGAAAAGGTATTTGAAAGGGTTGTGTGATTAAGGTTTTTTTTGTTTGTTTGCCGTCTTTAAATGACTTGTAAGTTGACTTCAGCACGGTGACAGCCCTGATTTAGCCCTTTGAGGTCAGCTGGGCTATAAGCAACATTACCATTACTACTACCACGACGCAGGGATGAAACTCCTCCGCCGTCTCCACCGTTATTTTTTCGCATCTCCGCCGAAAGAAAAAGTCTCCGCTGAAAAATTATTCGAAGAGTGAAGCTCAGAAACGATCTCAACTTGTCTGCATAGCGAATTTCTTCTCCGTCGGTAATGTTCTCAAATGGCGTAGTTCTCATTCTGCTTCCTTCCAGTATCATTTCTCATCATGGCGTCGATTCACAGCCGCGAGAGTTTGCCACCAGTGAGTGCAAACAAAACGAAAAAAAAAAAGAAAGAAATATGTGAACCACTAGAAGACCGAGTGGCAGCAGAAGGACGTGTGTGACCGCAGAGTCACGGATGTAATAAGAAAACATGACAAAGACGGCGAATTTGAAGTGTTTTGCGAGCCTTGCCAAAAACGTGTCTACTTTGGTAGTCGTGGCTTTGTGGCAATCAGAGATCACATCGAGCGTCCCAGTCACCAACAGAAAATGTGTGTGTTTCCCACACCATTACAGCATGTTTTCAGATCATTGGGTATGCAACAATCTACGTTTCATTTCCAATGATAGTTTGACTCCTACTGTGATTTTTCTACAAGTTCCATTTCCATGATAGTTTGATTCTAACTCTGATTTACTTAATACGAAAAATGAGTACTTTGAAGTCCTTTTTTACAAACAAAATGATAAGCACTCAAGCTTTCGGGTCTTAGACCCTTAAAGGGTCATCAGGAAACACTAAACAGTAAACACAAGGGAAAAACAGGATAACAAAACAACGGAGGAAAAAAAAAACCTTCGAACCCACTGGAGAGATGAGGAATTGAGTACTACTTCCACTCGTAGAGTCTTCAAAGCAAGGGAAAAACGTCAGAGTGACAAAAAGAATATAAAAGAACAAATGACATCAAAATAAACTGATGTCACAACAGTATTGTTTAACACTTTTCCCTGGTATAATGCAAACGTTTGCTACATGTGTTAGGTGTCTGCTAACAGCCCCCTATGAAATCCTTTTCCACCAGCCCACTCCCCCCACTACCTATATACTTCCTCTACTCCTCCTCCTCCTTCTCCCCCAACCCCCACCCTCACCCCACAACACACATACCCCACACACTTCGCCCCCTCCCCCCCACCCCAGTCCCCTACCCCACCTCACACACACACACAACCCACCCCCCCACACACACACACACACGCACACAAGCACCCCCCCCCCCCCCCCCCAAACACACACACAAACTTGTCAAGGGGAGGGGGATATGATAAGTTGTAAGGGGGAAGTCGGGGAGGTGGGTTGTGTGTGGTGTACTGTTGTGACATCAGTTTGTTTTGATGTCATTTGTTCTTTTTTGTGTTTAGTGTTTCCTGACGAAGGGTCTAAGGCCCAAAAGCTTGAGTGTTTATGTTTTTGTTTTTTTAAAGGACTTCAAAGTAATCATTTTTCATATTGTGTTTATTGAAGACCAGCAGTCGTTTTCATACATCTGATTTACTTAGTTTGATTTCCCACTCTGATTTACTTATCTACAGGCCTTATTCTTTATGTCCTGAAAGCACTGTTTGTCTCATTTTCTCCAGCTACAGTTCTGAGGATTCATCATACTAAATGTTTGCTTTGTCTCAATTGACATAGTTTCTTTCCACATCAGTCTCGGTCTTCATGGTGTTGAAAGCCGTTCTATAGAATGAGTTGTTTAGAAGCAAGAAAGTGATTTCTAAAGATTTTTATGCCTTATTTAATACAAAATATGCTTCAGCTTCAGGGGGCGCCGCCCCCTGACCCCCGCCAGGCTGTTGCCCATGGACCCCACTGGGGGCCCATGGTGAACCCCCAGGTCCCTGCCAATCTCCTCTTTTTTTTTTTAAACTGTTTTCATCCCTGACGACGGGTTTGGGGTTTTCTTTTGTTTGTTTTGGGTGTTTTCTTTTTTCTTTCTGTTTTTTTTTTTTTTCTACCTGAAGCCCCTTTCGTGTTTCAGGTCTGAAGCTGGGCACGGAGTATGAGCTGACTGTTCTGGCCTTCAACAGTCTTGGGGAAAGCGACTTCCAGGCTCGGGGAATCATCGCCAAAACAGCAAGTGAGTGACTCGTGCAGGTTATGTCAGGGAGGGAAGGTGGAAGGGGGTGGGAAGGGGAAACGGGGGAACAGAGTTGAGAGAAAGGTGGAGGGTGGAGGGGATATTTGTACATCTGAATCAGCAGTAGTGTACTGCCATCGTTGATGGATAGCTTTACAGGAATGATGAAAGGGCTTGGGGTTTTGTTGTTGGTGGTGTTGTTTAATTTTTTGTTTGTTTGGGGTTATTTTTGTGTGTTTTTTACAAGTAGCCAACAGGAGTAGCTGAGGATTCCTCCATATTTTTGTTTTATTGGAAAGGCACTCAAACATTCCTTCATAACTGTCTTGGAAAGAGAAAAAACTGAATTCCTGAAAGGGAGCAGACAGCTTTTTGCTCTCCATTAGTCCATACCAAAACACACACAGTGCTCCCTTTGTCTGAGGCACAGCTGAGGGGGAGAGTAGGAACAGAACTGTCTCTGTTGTGTTAAAAAGGAGTGGGGGGTACATGTGGAATTTGTCGTGTATTTTCAGGGTGGACTAAGTACTGGCCAAACACAGTGAAACAGCTGCTCATTGCTAGTTGGTTACGGTGTAACAGCCCATTCTTACCCCCCCCCCCCCCCCCCCCCCCCCTCTGGAACTTACCCCGGGGTAAGTCTGGGTTAGCCTGCTTTTACCCCCGGGGTCATTCCAGGACTAGCTAGAACTTACCCCCCCCCCCCCCCCCTAGTTGGAAGTGACCCCCCTCCCCCCCCCCCCCAGTCATCTGTATTGTACAAGGTACACAGGCACTCAGGAGCCACTAATTAGCTGTAAAAATAGTTGAAATCTCTGATATACATTAAAGTGACCAATGGTCAGTGACACTGACCACTGGTTGTCTGCATTGCACAAGGTATACGAACACTCATGAGACACTGATTAACTGTAAAATAGTCAAAATATCTGATTTACGTCATAGTGACCAGTCGTCAGTGGCACTGACCACCAGTCGTCTGCATTGTACAAGGTACAGAATTTGTCACAGCAAAAGAAGTGGTAACTCCCCCAGTTGTGTAACATCACAGTGTGTCTGCACCAGTCACCAGTATTGCTCTCAAGGGGAGTGGTGGACAGGCTCTGTTAGAGATTCACACATAATCTTTCCGTTGCATTTTACAGAAAAAAAGTTTTCATTTTCTCTCTCTTTTCCTCTTCTTTCAGTGTGCGAGTTGCTTTGGGATGATACTCGCCGGTAGTGAAGTCTATCTGTGTTTCATCCCCAGAAATACACTCTCGCTTGTGACGTTAATCTGCTTTTGTCTGTGGGCTGTTCTGAAATAGTCGATGGTGGAAACAGAAGAGGTTGAGTGTGCGGTGAGGTGTGCAGCAAGGACCACCAGAGGCCGTGACTGGACAGTGGTTGTCATGACTTCTGGACACTTCAGCAGAAGTGCAGAGAAGTGCTCAGTCCCAGAACGTCCTGACATGGATGACCGTGTGTCGTGCCTTCTGTTCTAGTCCAGTCATCTGGAAAAAAAACGGAGTCAGCCATGCTGGAGCGGACAGACAGGTGGACTTTTTTTTAGTCCAGTCAGCTGAAACATGAAGTCAGCCATGCATGCAGAATGCAGCGGACAGACAGGTGAACATTTTAGTCCAGTCAACTGAAAAATTAGGTGATCCAGAATGAAGAAGCGGACATGTACTGGTGTGTGAGTGTGTGCATAAGTGTTTGTGTGTGTGTGTGTGTGTTCTGCTTATCTCACGCTTTTCAAACAAAGAAGTGAATTTATACAGGCGTGCTTTACCCAGTTTTCTGTGACATGAAATAGCCACGCATTCAGACCGAAGACATGGAATTATGCAGCGCTCTTCCTGGCCAGCAAAGAAAAGAAATAACCTTCCTATGCTTTTCCCTTATCAGCTGAGAAGTAAAATAACAATCGCTTCACGGACGTAGAAGTGAATGCATACAAGCTTGCTTTTCTAAGTCATGCAATAACCCATGCTGTAAAGAACACACAAGTGGGTGTGCACCAACGTGTGTTTTGCCCATCAACTAAGATATACATTAACCCCTGCAGTGCTGTCAGCTGAGACATGCATTAACCCCTGCAGTGCTGTCAGCTGAGACATGCATTAACCCCTGCAGTGCTGTCAGCTGAGACATGCATTAACCCCTGCAGTGCTGTCAGCTGAGACATGCATTAACCCCTGCAGTGCTGTCAACTGAGTAAGAAAATAACCCACGCATTCAGAACAAGGAGCTCTATACTGATACTGTACTTTTCACCAGACGGTTACAATAGGCAATAACAACCTTTGCATGCGCAGTGAAAGAATGGATTACTTGGGGCGTGGTCTTTGCCCACCAACTAACGGAGTGTTCCCTGCATGCGGAATGATGGAGTGGGTTTTCACAGGTGTGATTCCTCCATCAGACATCTCCACCGCCGAGCTGCCCGGGTCGGATGAGGTGCCCGTCATCATCATCCTCGTCGTTTGCATCGTCGGCGTCTTCCTCCTCACTCTCAATGTCGGCCTCATCCTGTTCTTCGTTCGTCGACGAAGGAAACGACTGGAAAGTGAGTGTGGTGTGGAGTAGGTACCAGAAACGGTGTGTGTGTGTGTGTGTGTGTGTGTGTGTGAAAGTATGAGTGTGTCTCTGTGTGTGCATGTCTGTGTATGGGGAGGGGAGGGGGGGGGAAGGAGGAAGGGGGGAAGACAAAAAGAAAACGCTTAGTTAAATAAAAAAAAGATAGGAAAAAAGA
This sequence comes from Conus ventricosus, assembly GCA_018398815.1. NCBI lineage: Eukaryota > Metazoa > Mollusca > Gastropoda > Neogastropoda > Conidae > Conus > Conus ventricosus. Next base: position 5,848 of record JAFLJL010017352.1, on the reverse strand, counting down.
AATGATGATGCTGTCCCTGTGAGTTGTACCTATAACATCAACCAGATCCATCATTGTGAGTTGTACCTGTAGCATCAGCCAGATCCATCATTGTGAGTTGTACCTATAACATCAACCAGATCCATCATTGTGAGTTGTACCTATAGCATCAACCAGATCCATCATTGTGAGTTGTACCCATAGCATCAACCAGATCCATCATTGTGAGTTGTACCTATAACATCAACCAGATCCATCATTGTGAGTTGTACCTATAACATCAACCAGATCCATCATTGTGAGTTGTACCTATAACATCAACCAGATCCATCATTGCAGTAAGACTATGAGAACTACAAACCAAGGCACCTATTTCGAGTGGAACTTTTATCAAAAGAACATGTTGTGAATACCACACAATACTTCGGTTTTAACTTCCAAAGTGTTTTCTTTTTGGTAAAAAAATTATGAAGGCTCTGAAGTTTATACCGATCAAATTCTTAAATGAAAAAAAACAAAACAAATAAAGACAAAAGAGAGAACGCTTTTCAATGTCGGTATTGCAGGCTGTATGTACTGGTGTGTGCGTTCAGATGTTTCTCCATGTCAGTACTGCAGGCTGTGTGTGTTGATGTGTGCGTTCAGATGTTTTTCCATATCGGTACTGCAGGCTGTATGTACTGATGTGTGCGTTCAGGTGTGTTTCCATGTCAGTACTACAGGCTGTATGTACTGATGTGTGCGTTCAGATGTTTCTCCATGTCAGTACTGCAAGCTGTGTGTGTTGGTGTGTGCGTTCAGATGTTTCTCCATGTCAGTACTGCAGGCTGTATGTACTGATGTGTGCGTTCAGGTGTGTTTCCATGTCA
>JAFLJL010017351.1:43250-70442 GCA_018398815.1 Conus ventricosus | reverse complement strand
ATCTCTTTTTTTTCTCCTCCTCCTCCCCCCCCCCCCCCCCCCCCCCCCCCCCAATGTCATCTCACTTTGCTTAATACGTTCGACGTATTTTCATGCCTTGCGAAAAATGAATGCATGTGGTGCCTAGCCTCTCTCTCTCTCTCTCTCTCTCTCTCTCTCCCTCTCTCTCTTCTCTCTCTCTCTCTCTCTCTCTCTCTCTCTCTCTCTCTCTCTCTCTCTCTCTCTCTCTCTCTCTATGCGTGCAAACGTGCGTGTATTTGTGTGTTCAAAATATGTCAAATTCACTTCACTGTCTGTTTTCATACATGCCAATCGTGTACGTTGTAGTACACTTACCTATGTTTCCCCAGCCCACCTCACTCCCTACACCCGCTCTCACCTTCCTCTTCATTATTATTATTCTCTTTTTTATTTCATTTTTTTTTTTTGTTATTATCATTTTTTAGTTGTTGTTTTGTTTATTGTTATTCTTATTTTTTGTTTTGTTTTCATTTATCTTCTATTTTCATTTGATGTTCCTCTATGATTACATGACCGCTTTGCTTGCTTCTTTGATTTCTTACATTAATTGATTTCACTGCATGTTGTAGTCCCTACTCGGGGCGAGGACTGGATGTAAAAAAGCACGTTAGTGCTTATCTATTATCCTCGAAAATAAAGAATTTTGTCTTGTCTTGTCTTGTCTCTCACACACACACACACACACACACACACTATTACACAATCCGTCTGAAATCACCTTGTGTGGGAAGACATTAAACTGAAGAACAACAACAACACACACACACACACACACACACACACACACACACACACACTCACACTCACTCACACACATACACACACACATAATGAATAGAATGCTATCTCCTTTATCGTTGGTCGTGAAGGGAGAGGGGGGGGGGGGAATAGAGAGAGAGAGAGAGAGAGAGAGATTTTGTGTATAGGTGTGAATATGTTGCCCCTCCCCCTCCCCCTCCCCCAGTTAGTACGTAAACCCATCCCCTTCTTCCCTCCACCCTCATAGCATCAACACCTTAAAGTAACATGTACCAACCCACCACTTCAATCTCAGCCCACAATATCCTCCCACAACACACACACATACTACCTTATCTCCCACTATTCACCTCACACATAACTTATAGCTATCTGATTTATGCATTTATTATCATTATTTTTATTTTTTTTTTTATTTTTTTATTTATTTATATATTTTTTTTATTTATTATTATATTTTTTTTAATTATTTTTTATTTTTATTTTATTTTATTTTTTTAAATATATTTTATTTTTTATTTATTTATTTATTTATTAATTTTTTTAAATGTTTCCTTTATTTATTTATTTGATTATTATAAAAATGTATTTTCTAAATATGTTTCTGTATCATGCTTTCGTTACCTTAACCTTCACTATCGTTGTTAGCAGTATCATTCAGTAATGCTATTGCTTGTATTGATACTACCACTAACATTGACATCACAATCGCCTTCGCCTCTGGGACTGTTGCCATGGCAACCCTGCTGCTTAAGAATCCTCTAACCCACTCTCCTTTCTCCCATACCCATACTTATTGACACCAAGATTGATCCTGTCTCCCCCCCCCCCCCCCCCCCCCCCCCCCCCACCAATATTTTGACCATTATTAGTATTCCTATCAGTAATATTATTATCATCATTACGACTTTGACTCACTTACTATTTCCCTTCTAACAGCCTCGTTCTCATTCAACGCCTTCTTCCTTGCGCTGAACCCTGAGCGATCTGATGCGATCAAAGCTAAGTGAATTCTCGTTGTTTTATTCGTTTATACATCACCTGACGAAGACCTAAGAGGTCGAAACGCGTTGTGTTTTGTCTTGTGACTCGTTTGTCCACGTTCTCTGGGCGGTTCGCTAACATTTATTTAAGAATCATAAAATTGATGATGATGATGATGATGATGATGATGATGATGATGATGATGATGATAATCATCATCATAACAATAATGATTATGATAATAATAGTAATGATAATTATAATAATGGACATATGTTTAGCGCTTTCTGAAGCCCAGAGTGCTTTACAATGCACTCAAAGCTTGAAAATAATGTTAAGTAGTAGAGATAAATCATATGAAAGATTATGCATCTGACAATATCTTTAAAATCATGCAACATACTTCCAACATTTAACACATGAAATATATTGTAATGCATGGACTACACGCATATGCTGTCACGAATATTAAACACAAAACTCGCCAAGCACACTTCATACAAACCCGCACAGATACTCTCTCTCTCTCCTCTCTCTCTCTCTCTCTCTCTCTCTCTCTCTCCTCTCTCTCTCTCTCTCTCTCTTACCCACCCAAACACACGCGCACACGTTCACGCAGACACTCACACCCCCGTCCCCAAACTAAAGGAAGCGTGCAGGAACAGAAAAACATACACAAAAGACAGAAACAGAAATTCCATTGGGAGCTATCTGAAGGCTTGCCTGAAAAGGTGGGCTTGCAGATTCGATCTGAAGGCGGGATGAGAAAAGTTATGGTGGACAGAGAAAGAGTGGATTTTAGGATTCGTTCGCTAAGGTACAAAGAGTTACCATATTATTTTCTTTTGAAGGTATGGCGGTTGCAAAATATCCTATTGTCAGCATAAGAACCGAGAAATCTGGAAGGAGTGTAGGTTTTAAGCAATTCAGACAAATTCAGAGGCTTCCAATAACGACCTGAAAGCATAGACAGCATATTTTTGTACTGAATTCCCTGTTCTCTTGGAAACCAATAAAATTCTTTCAGAAGTGGCTTCATGTGCATAGTCTGACAAGATCTGTAAATGACTCCAGCGAGAAAATTATGGTCTTGTTGAAGAGCGATTGTTGGGTGTCAGAGGATAGTTGGTGAGTAGGAACTACAGCAATCCAGTCGGGACAGGATTGGAGAGCTTACTAGCTTTTCGGCTACGTCAGTTTTGAGATTCTGACGGATGGAACTTTGGCGTTTGATTTCAATGCATGTTGCTTAACAGGTTTTCATAACATGTTGCTTTTATGTTGGAACTTCATCAAACAAGAAGCCGAGGAATCGAAATGTATCAGAAAATTAAATGTTGATGTTGTTCAGTGAAATAGTTACCAGATGAGATGGTACAGTGCTGGTGGAAGCAGCGTTAAAGAATCTAACAGCCTCTGTTTTATCATTCTTGAGTTTCAGTTAGATTTATTCCAACTACGTTTTGATTTCCTTAAAGAATTTCCGAAGTTATTTGGCTATTCCTTTGTAATTATCAGATAATGTAAATGATGGAGTTGTGTATCGTCTACAAACATTTCGTGACGAACTGAAAGTTTTCAGTTGGAATAGTGAGAGAGGTTCTACACATGACGAATTGCAAAGAATACGAATGGGACTCGGGGGCACACCAAACTTGTCAGCAGTTTGTGCAGACATTTAATATTCGACTACCACATACCGTTTCAGTTCAGAGAAGTAGGGTCGAAACCAATTTGGGTGACAATCTTGAAAACAACCCCAAAAATGGATACAGAAGCAAAGAATTTCATAATCTACCGTGTTAAAGGCAGCAAACAAGTCAAACAGTAAGCAAACAAATAATTTATCTTTGTTCAATGAAGTAAGAGAGTCATTTTGAATGAGAAGGTGTACAGTTTCAGTGCTGTGGCCATACCTATATGCAGACCTGTGAGTAGTGAGTGAGTTGTGAGCAGATGTAAGGTAAGGTGGTGGAGAGCGAGTGTTATTTGTTTATCCAGGATGATAGAAACAGCAGTGAAACTGCTCTGTAATCTTTTAATTCGTTCAGATCGAGAGATGGTTTCGGGAGAAAAGGTTTCACAACAGCAGTTTTGAAATCTGAAGAAACAATGTCTAATATTAGAGATATATTTTGAATACTGGTAATAGAGGGAAGAAGAGAATCACAAATTTGGAAAAGAAATTTGGTCGAACTCATAGGTCTTAGACGCAGTCAGGAGAAGCAGAAACAAAACTTCACGTGGTCGAAAAATAGGGCTGCAGATCGTCTTTGTTTACAACAACATCCTAATCGCAAGGGAAAAAAGGAGAGGAAAAACAACAACAGTGACAACTAATTTGAATACTCTAATCAGGAACAGACAGAACTGACAGTTTTGGAAACTGAAATTCAAGAGCTAACCTCATTGATATTGTGGACTTTACGTTTGCTATCCTGATCGAACTGCCAGAAAGTGAGTTGCACTGCGGATAACTGTCGGTAAGATCTACAGCAGAGGGAAAGAACAGGATCGGACTGCTGCGAATCAAGGTGTACTGGACTGTAAAAAGAATAAACCCGGACAAAGTCAACCAACTGCAAGAATCTGATGTTCACTGTTCAAACACCCGGTCGTGGTTTACCACTGATCAGATTTTTGTGTCTGTGGCCGTTTTCCTACACGACATTAGAGTGCATGCATACATATACATATATATATATATATATATATATATATATATATATATATATTATATATATATATATATATATTTGTGTGTGTGTGTGTGTGTGTGTGTGTGTGTGTGCGCGCGCGCGTGCGTGTGTGTTTTGTTGTTAATTTCATTGTTTGTCGACTGTTCCACCACAAGATGGCCGACTCTTCTACGGACAATGGAACGGGGTCGAAAGCACGTAGCTTTTTCCTATCATTAAGTGCATACGTTCACATCGGTTAAAAGCCCCTTCCGAGGAGAAAACCTTCTCTTACATGGCGCTGTAGTATGTCTTCATTCGTTCAACAAACACTATGTTTAAATCATTCGTCACTTTAAATGGCCTGTGTCTAAAACCGTTCGACACTATGTCTTAAACCCTTCTCATACAGTACTACACCTAACTCTGTTGGACACTGCACGGCTAGCCTACTGAATCTTAAGCTGTAGGACACTCATACAATGTCTCAAACTGTTTGATACCATAGTATTTTCAAAATCGTTCGACACTGTAGGCTGTTACGTCTAAACAGTTCTAACATGTACTGTGCCTAAAACATTTCGACAATACGCTATGTCTAAAACTGTTCCACACTTACTCTGCTTAAAACTGTTCGACACTAAGCAATGTCTAAATCCATTCGACATTATGTTCTCTCTAAATCAGTTCAGTTTTCGTTAAGTCTAAAACAGTTCAATACTGTGCTATGTCTAAAACCGTTCAACATTATGCTCTTTCTGTTGTTGTTGTTGTTGTTGTTGTTGTTGTTGTCGTCGTTGCACCCTGGCTAAAAGACTCCAGGGATCACCCGAACAGTCGAAGTACTTGAACACTATGGTACAAATGCATCAGCTGGGGATGAGAACATTACGTGTATGACCGTTTTTGATTACCCCGCCACGTGGGCAGCCACACTCCGACTTTGGGGGATTTTGGAGGCTGATAATGTTATGCTAGGAGCTTGTCACAACTGAAGACAATTCCCGCATAACTATGCAGAGCATGACATTTTGATGTAGCCCTGGTATTCTAGCCTATGTCAATTGGCCTAACACAGCCTTAAGCCAAGGCGGATATGCTCTTTCTAATCAGTTCAGTTTTCGCTTTGTCTAAAACAGTTCGACACTGTGCTATGTCTCAAACCGTTCAACATTATGCTCTTTCTAAATCAGTTCAATTTTCGCTAAGTCTAAAACAGTTCAACACTGTGCTATGTCTAAAACCGTTCACTATTACACTCTGCCCGGCGGCCATTTTGAACGCGTGGCGACCATGTCTAGATAAGTGTTTTTTTTCTTTATTCATCTTCACTGTCCTAAACGTTATTTATTTTCGCATGAAGAAGACCATAGAGGTCGAAATGCATCGTGTCTTGTCCTGTGCTATGTTTCTGTGTCCTTGGCGGTAACTAACCCCATCTCTTTCTAAATATTGATGACGTTGATATCATTTTCGAACGTCGGTACAAATAAACGTTGTCCGTGTGTGTGTGTGTGTGTGTGTGGTGTTGTGTGTGTGTGTGTGTGTGTGTGTGTGTGTGTGAATCTCTTTCATTCAAAAGAAAAAAAGAAGACAACAAGAGAAAGAAAAACCTGCTTCGTTTTATGCAGCCTGCTCTCTCTCTCTCTCTCTCTCTCTCTCTCTCTCTCTCTCTCTCTCTCTCTCTCTCTCTCTCTCAGAGTCATCTTCATCTCTATCGTTATTTTTGTCATCAAATAAATGCTATCGGTCAGATGTCCTTCCCATCTCATTTGTTCATTAAAACCACACATATTCTTCCCTCTTAGTGCAGGCCTTTCTGAGCAGACCTCTACATGCGACTTTCATAGATCAACCTTCAGTCACAGTGGGGGACCAGGAGAGGATCACTTCGAAGAGGATGTGTGTGTGTGTGTGTGTGTGTGTGTGTGTGTGTGTGTGTGTGTGTGTGTGTGTGTGTGTGTGTGTGTGTGCGTGCGTGCGAGTGAGTGAGTGAGTGAGTGAGTGAGTGAGTGAGTGAGTGAGAGAGAGGACAAGAGAGAGAGAGAGAGAGTGTGTGTGTGTGTGTGTGTGTGTGTGTGTGTGTGTCTGTGTCTGTGTCTGTGTCTGTGTGTCTGTGTGATGGAGGGTGAGGCGAAATGGGCTTCAATTTTTTTAATTGTCAGAATCACATCAGACGGCAAAGATGACCCGCAAGGCGTTCAGAGAGAGAGAGAGAAAGAGAGAGAGAGGGGAGAGAGAGTGTGTGTGTGTGTGTGTGTGTGTGTGTGTGTGTTTGTGCGTGCGTGTGTGTGCTTGTGTGTGTGTATGTGTGTGTGTGTGTGTGTGTGTGTGTGTGTGTGTGTGTGTGTGTGTGTGTCTGTATGGCGTGCTAGCGTGCATATGTGTGTGTGTGTGTGTGTGTGTGGGTGTGTGTGTGTGTGTGTGTGTGTGTGTGTGTGGTGTGCGTGCGAGCGCGCGCGCGCGCACGCGTGCGCATGTATGCTTACATGAGACCTCGGATTAATGTCTCATTTGATTGCCTGAGGAAGATGAGGGGGGGTGGGGTGATCTGTCCACAGATGCTGGCTCCAAAGAAGAAAATGTCTTTCTAATCTGGCATTCTCAAACGGGGATTGAACTTCAGACCTCATTTTCAAGAGAACGTACTTCATCACATTGCCCCTTGGGTTTCAGTCAAATCCCGCTTAGTTGCATGTGAAGACAACATGACTTAGAGAAAAACGCACGAAAATACGACCAAACAAAAAAAACGTCGCAATTGCTCTTCCGCGTTCGCTGTTGACGATTTTGTCATTACTCAATCCTCCACTTCAGTGACTGCGGAAAGGCAAGCGCCTGTTAACAAAAGGCAGGTTAAACGGAATGCTGTTTGAACGTCGCAAAAAATGACTGACAGGGTCAAAAGGAGTGGTGGCTGAACGTGACCAAAAAAAATCTGACAGATACTTGAAAGAAAACGGACCTGCATTCTCGGGAAAGAAAACTCGGTGTTATTTAGTAACGGGGAAACTCCAGAGTCACTGCCACAACTAGTGTTAGATACTGGAACCTCATATATCCGCAAAATGTTAAGTTTCGGAATGTTCGCCTAACTCATAAACTAAACTGGCGAGTGCACATTTCAAAAGTTGATAACGCGGACAGCACGAAAACGATTAGACTGCTGAAAAGAGAGCACGACCATGAGGTCAGGATACAAACCGTTACTGCATTGGACGTCAGTCTCGCCAGATATAAAAGTAATTTATGAAAAAGAAGTGTCTACAAAATGCGATCTGTTGACAGTAACGCTTTTAAATTAATTCTTGGTGTTCCATCTCAAACTAATACTCTAAATGCATACGAAGAAACTGGTTACTGTCTCTGTGAGATTAAACGTGATGTCAACAGCCAAATATGTTAAAGAAATATTTCTGTGCTAAATTCCGTAACGAACAAAATATTCTTAGATTCATTTAGTGTGTGCCCAAAAAGAGCTCGACACATAAATTCTTTCCAGCCAATTACAAGTTATTTGAAGTAATTTTTTGGCGAATGTTATACTGATATTACAGCCAATTCTGCTTCGTCAATTGTTCCTTTTATGCCTCAGTGGGAACATATTCAAGCCAACTTTGATACTGAGCATACCACTCCAAGAAAAGGACGATAACATCAAAAAGAGGTCAGCTGACCTCTGGATCACAGAAAGATAAAAAGTAGTAAAGAAACATAATAGGCGGAAACAATGGATCCAACGTTTTGAGCTATAGCTCTTTGCCAATGGTGAGGAAGAAAGAAAACAGTGGTATTCAAAAAGGAAAGAGTGAGCACAAATTAAAGAGCGAGAAAGCTTGGGATGAAAGGTGACGGAGGGCTGGGTAAAAACCAGACTCAATAGGACACGGCTTGAGAGGAGAGGTTTAAAAAAAAAAGGGGGGGGGGGGAGAGGTCGTGGGGAGGGGAGGGATTAGGGATCAGCGATGGGGCAAGAGTAAAAAGAATGTGTGTGAGGGTGTGTGTGCGCGCGTGTTGTGAACTTGTGTCTATGAGGGTATAATCAAGCACGCAAGTTTACAAGAGTGTGAATGAGCACAGGGTAGGGAGAGTGGGAAGGGTGGAGAAAAATTATTGTGGGGGCTGTGATCATGTGAGAGGGAATGCGTGGGAGTAGATTTACGCCTGTGCTAGAGCGCGAGGATGTGGGGGTAAGCAGGGGGATGATGAATGTGGGAAAGATGTGGGGTAAGCAGGGGGATGATGAATGTGGGAAAGATGTGGGGGTAAGCAGGGATGATGAATGTGGGAAAGATTGTGGGGGTAAGCAGGGGGTGATGAATGGGAAAGATGTGGGGGTAGCAGGGGGATATGAATGTGGGAAAGATGTGGGGGTAAGCAGGGGGTGATGAATGTGGGAAAGATGTGGGGGTAAGCAGGGGGATGATGAATGTGGGAAAGATGTGGGGGTAAGCAGGGGGTGATGAATGTGGGAAAGATGTGGGGGTAAGCAGGGGGATGATGGAATGTGGGAAAGATGTGGGGGTAAGCAGGGGGGTGATGAATGTGGGAAAGATGTGGGGGTAAGCAGGGGGATGATGAATGTGGGAAAGATGTGGGGGTAAGCAGGGGGGTGATGAATGTGGGGAAAAGATGTGGGGTTAGCAGGGGGGTGATGATTGGGAAAGATGTGGGGGTAAGGGAGGGGGATGATGAATGTGGGAAAGATGTGGGGGGTAAGCAGGGGGGTGTGATTGATGTGGGAAAGATGTGGGGGGTAAGCAGGGGGATGATGAAGGTGGGAAAGATGTGGGGGTAGCAGGGGGTTGATGAATGTGGGAAAAGTTGTGGGGGTTTAAACAGGGGGTGATGAATGTGGGAAGATGTGGGGGTAAGCAGGGGGATGATGAATGGGAAAGATGTGGGGGTAAGCAGGGGGGTGATGAGGTGGGAAAGATGTGGGGGTAAGCAGGGGGGTGATGAAGGTGGGAAAGATGTGGGGGTAAGCAGGGGATGATGAATGTGGGAAAGATGTGGGGGTAAGCAGGGGGTGATGAATGTGGGAAGATGTGGGGGTAAGCGGGGGATGATGAATGTGGGAAAGATGTGGGGGTAAGCAGGGGGGTGATGAATGTGGGAAAGATGTGGGGTAAGCAGGGGATGGTGATGAATGTGGGAAAAGATGTGGGGTAAGCAGGGGGATGATGATGTGGGAAGATGTGGGGGTAAGCAGGGGGATGATGAATGTGGGAAAGATGTGGGGGTAAGCAGGGGGTGATGAAGGTGGGAAAGATGTGGGGGTAAGCAGGGGGATGATGAATGTGGGAAAGATGTGGGGGTAAGCAGGGGATGATGAATGTGGGAAAGATGTGGGGGTAAGCAGGGGGATGATGAATGTGGAAGATGTGGGGGTAAGCAGGGGATGATGAATGTGGGAAAGATGTGGGGTAAGCGGGGATGATGAATGTGGGAAAGATGTGGGGTAAGCAGGGGGATGATGAATGTGGGAAAGATGTGGGGGTAAGCAGGGGGATGATGAATGTGGGAAAGATGTGGGGGTAAGCAGGGGGATGATGAATGTGGGAAAGATGTGGGGGTAAGCAGGGGGATGATGAATGTGGGAAAGATGTGGGGGTAAGCAGGGGGATGATGAATGTGGGAAAGATGTGGGGGTAAGCAGGGGGGTGATGAATGTGGGAAAGATGTGGGGGTAAGCAGGGGGATGATGAATGTGGGAAAGTTGTGGGGGTAAGCAGGGGGTGATGAATGTGGGAAAGATGTGGGGGTAAGCAGGGGGATGATGAATGTGGGAAAGATGTGGGGGTAAGCAGGGGGATGATGAAGGTGGGAAAGAGTGAAACGAAGAAGGGGGGAAGGAGCTTGGGAAGTGAGAGGGGGAGGGGAGGGGGGCACAAGGAGGTGTGTCACTTGGAAATGTTTTTACAAATAGCTGAGAAAGAAGGAGAGGATGGTAAACAATGCAATGGAAGAAATCGTTCTTTGCTGCAGAGTCCCTCTGGTGTGATGGTGCCCAACAGTTCGATTAGCCAAGATTCAATAAATTTTCTGTCAGTCATGTTGACTTTATTTCACCAAACTGCAGCATCTTTGGCATGAGAAAATGTATGCATGGGGCTGTTGAAATGTAGACCAATTAGGTCCTTGCGTTGAAGTCTCATGAATTTGAACGTTCAGTGAATCGGTCACTGAGCGTGCGGTAAGTTTCAGCAACATACGTTTTATCACATATAGTGCAGGTTATGATTAATACCCGATTAGAAGAGAGGCAGGTGAAGGAGCATCTTATGGCGACTTTGTCAAAGGGACCAGTGAAGACGATGGCAGAACTGAGGAAAGGGCAAGTTTTGCAGGAGTGGTTTCCAGGGGGAGTGAACACGTGGAAGAAGGTCGGACGGACTCTCAGACAAGTAGGTCTTGAAGACTGGTATCTCGGCGAAACGCTATTAATGGTGGTTTGGAGGACGTGGTTTGTAGTAATGGGTCATTTTGCACTTACCACACCTTCAGAGACCGATTTACCAAAGATCTCAGATCCACAAGACTTAAATACAAGGACCCCATTGGTCAACATTCTTACACCCCCATGCACTCATTTTCTCATGCTGAAGTTGCTGCGGTTTGGCAAAATAAATCCAGCATGACTTTCAGAAGAAAATTGATTGAATCCTGGCTTATCAAACGTCTGTGCACCATCACACCAGAGGGATTCTACACCAAAGAATTATTTCCTCTGCAGTATTGCTTGTCTTCTTTCCCCTTATTTATCAGCTAGTTGTAAAACATTCCCAGTGTCACACCTCCTTGTGGCTCCCTTTCCCCTCTCACCCCCTCAGCTCCTTCGCACCTTCTCCTCTGCTCTTTCCCACCTTCACTATCCTCCTGCTTCCCCACCACCACCACTACCACCCCCTCGCATACACACACAGGTGTAATCTACTCCCACATACTCCCACATAATCACAGCCCCCAGAAACCATTTTCTCCACCCTTCTCCACTCTTCCTCCCCTGCACCCGTTTAAACTCTAAGTAACCATGTATAAACCGATATTCCCTCACTGACACAAGTACACACAAACGTGCGCACACATACCCACGCATATATACTATTAATCCTCTATTTCACCCCACCCCTCGTGCCTACCAATCCCACTCACCCCACGTCCCACCCCTCCCGCTTTTTTTTTAAAAACTGCTCCTCTCAACCTGTGTTCTATTGGGCCCGACGATTACTCAGCCCTCTGTCACTTGTCATCTCAAGCTTGCCCCCTCCTCAGTTCGTGCTGTTTCCTTTTTAGTCTTTTTTTATCCTTTGGTCCCCACCTTGACAAAGAGCTTATGAAAGGAAATATGAAGTGAGGCAGGGAACAGTAAATAATAAACAATAAACAAGTACGGTAACTCTTGCTCCCACAAGAAACATATTCAGTTCTCCAAAGGAATGCTGCTTGGAACAGGGGACGTTTCCTTGTTTGTTCTGTTTGCTCTGTGCTGTCATGTCTGCAAAGAGCTTATGGCTCATCTGTTTGCTCTGTGCTGTCATGTCCGCAAAGAGCTTATGGCTCATCTGTTTGCTCTGTGCTGTCAAGTCTGCAAAGAGCTTATGGCTCATCTGTTTGCTCTGTGCTGTCAAGTCTGCAAAGAGCTTATGGCTCATCTGTTTCCTCTGTGCTGTCATGTCTGCAAAGAGCTTATGGCTCATCTGTTTGCTCTGTGCTGTCATGTCTGCAAAGAGCTTATGGCTCATCTGTTTGCTCTGTGCTGTCATGTCCGCAAAGAGCTTATGGCTCATCTGTTTGCTCTGTGCTGTCATGTCTGCAAAGAGCTTATGGCTCATCTGTTTGCTCTGTGCTGTCATGTCCGCAAGAGCTTATGGCTCATCTGTTTGCCTGTGCTGTCATGTCTGCAAGAGCTTATGCTCAAAACGTTTCGCGTTTACCGCTTCACGGATCACTGTTTCCACCTATGGCGTTTCCTCCACTTTTGATAAGAACATTAACATTGCATCAGCCAAGGCTAAAGAACACATAAAAACCATGTGTCAAATTAATGGGGGGAAATGGTAGTGCTGGTTCAGATCTGGAATCGCACATAGATTCAGGGTTTGTGATTCCTCCTTTAAAACTTGTGAAAAAAATCGTTTTCTCTTGGAAAAGGTTTTTCTACATTTACAACAGAATTGTGTGCTGTTTTCATGGCACTAGATTTTGCGAGTGATAGTGACCTCGCGATTAAATCTGTGTGGGCTACAGCATACAAAACCGGAATTCCAATGTCAGGAGAGATTTACGTTTCAAAATCAAATGTACGGTGTCCTTCTCTTCAGGAAATAGGACTGACTTTTGCTCGATCCATCACATTGTGGACAGTACTGGAATGACACAGCAGATAAGCTGAAGAGGGTACTGTGAGAGAAGTCCCAGAAAGCCCTTTAAAATTCGATAGCATGAAATCATTTCACTACTGGTACTGGGCATACACAACGAACACCTTCCAAACAAATATGAAATTCTCTTTTGTCTTGGACATATTTCAAATCTGATTTACAAACTTCGATTAAGTACACAGGAAATGAAGCATTCTCAAAATATAACATGCTTTTGTGCCCATTCAATATCTGGAACTCATGTTCTGTTTCAATACTCCGTTTTACACCCGTTTTACACCGGAAGCGGAATCCATAAGAACGATCACACGCAAACCAAATTTTGTGACGCCCATTTCTGAAGTCAGATGGTATTTGTTGATACGATCAGTTGAACAGGTCAGGGACACGATTTGTTCTCTTATTCTTGCTGATCCTGTTGCTGGATCGTTTCTGTTTACATTCTTACCCCTGCTATCTGCTGGCCCAGACTAACCAGCTTTCTTTTTTTCCTGTTTAGTTACCCTTTTGTCACTTCTAAAGTCTGATACTACCGAGTGGGAACAAACTATAAATTATTTTTTTTTAAACAGTAACGACAGTGATTTGTCAAACAACAACAAAATGTGAATGCACGAAAATGCAAGATGTGTTTGAATCTGCAATGATGGTAAAGATGCTTGAATACAAATTTGCCCAGGTATCCTGACATAAAATTGTCCCTGAATGCATAAGGCACAGCGATTGTGTTATTTCTTTACATTGTTTGGTTAATAAGGTATTAAACTTTAGAGAAAAAAAGTTGAGAGTGCGTGTGTACTTTGAGTACATGCATGCATACCTGTGACTCTGGTGTGTGTGTGTGTGTGTGTGTGTGTGGTGTGTGTGTGTGTGTTGGGTGTGTGTGTGTGTGTGTGTGTGTGTGTTTCTGTACGTACGTGGGTGTGTGAAACTGTGCTAGTGAGTTCGTGCTATGTAGAAAGATAACAATGCCACAGGTTAAGTGAATGAACAAAACCGCACAATCAACAATAGTATAGTTCGAAGTTAAGAAACCCGATTTTCTTTTTAAATCGTGTAAAGAAAGCAAACGAAGTCACAATAAATTCAATTGTACAGCAAGAGTTAAAGTGATAAAACAAACACATCCCTGTCAACCTACTCCTCCTCCTCTACAATGCATTTGGCTTTTAGTGGAAACGAAGACAGAGTAATAAGCTTTTCTTTTCTAAACAGCAGCAAATAACATCTATCATCGTTTACTGCAATTCACATCACCCTTATAAATCATGCCACTCGTTACACAACAACATCTCATCTCATCCAAACTCTCCTGTAATGGGCCACTCGCAAACATCTATCATTTTTCAATGCAACTACCCATCACTCTCGTAAATCATGCTATCCCTTGCACAACAACATATCATCTCACCCAAACTCTCTTCTATCGGAAAACTCCCGTCGTTGCCAAGCCATGGTCGAGTCATGACCACACCACCACGCTCCACAACGTCTCGCAAGGTGCTTCCACGAAACTCTGTTCGTGTTACCTCTGTTCCTTAACGCGTGACGAAACGCGATACTGATTGATGGGTTGCTGACGAAAGTACCAGGAAGCTTCACGGCTGGTACACAATTGTAGGCCTAGGTGATCTGCCGATTGCAGAGAGCAGCTTTCTAGTCTATTTTCGGTGACTGATTGCGCGTGTGTGCGAGCGCGAGAGTGTACGCATGCATGGTGATTGGTTGCATGGATGTGTGTAAAAGTGTGTGCATTTGTTGATGTGTGTAGTAGTGTGTGTATTTGGTTGGTTGGTTGGTTGGCTGGCTGTTTTTTGTTTGTTTGTGTACCTAGTCTACGATGTGTGTGTGTGTGTGTGTGTGTGTGTGTGTGTGTGTGTGTGTGTGTGTGTGTGTGTGTGTGTGTGTGTGTGTGTGTGTGTGTGTGCATGCGCGACAGGTGTGTTTGTGTGTCTGTGTGTGCACGCGCGCGCGTGTGTAGTCTAATTTGTGAACAATGTTGAACATTAGCGGGCGTCGAATTGTGGGCCCGAGAGAAAAGTGAATTCTCAAACTGCAGTCAATAATAATAATACTTACAATGATAATAACTATAACAATAGTAGTAGTAGTAGTTAGCAGCAGCAGCAGTAGGAGGAGGAGGAGAAGGAGTAGAAGTAGGAGTCGTTACAGTAGTGATAGTAACAATAACATTCTTGAAGGGATGAAAATAGAAAATTCGAAAGCAACCACAACTCGTTACTTTTGGTCCTGTTTTGGTGAAGAAACGCAAACGAACAATGAATTCGCGTGTTGTTAATAGAACAATGATTTGTACAGTCTGTATTGAGAGAAACAAATACAGTCGTTTACAGTGTCACATGAAGGAGTGCCATCAGATGTTCCTGCTGTTCACAAACACTAAAGACAGTTTGCTGTAATCGGGCAGCCTATAGCAGTAATTCCTCTGCTAACGAGTAAATATGAATTATTTTATGCTATAGTATTATCAATTTAGTCATATTTGCCATTGAACTTTATGCGTCTACGTATCATCAACTAAACACTAAGCAATTTGTCTGTCTAATCTTAGCCCTACTTGCGCCAGATTTGACAAAGATAAGCGATCGCTCGTTCTTCATTTTCGTCGTCCTGAGTGTTGTTCATCTTGCCTGAAGAAGACCTGAGAGGTCGAAACGCGTCGCGTTTTGTCTTGTAATTTGTTTGTCCACGTTATTTGGCAGAGTTACTATTTTTTTTAATTTGTTTAAGATTTGCGCCTGCAGTCGTTTCACTTTGCAACATACGTAGTCAGGTTGACAAGAGTCATCTTGTTTCACGACGCCATCACGAGATTCATTTGATAGTTACTATGATTATCACTATACTTAGGTCGGCTGATCTTATATCTAAGGTCATGTAAAACAGGACCACATAGAAGAAAATGTACATATGTTCTCTCGCCAAACAACTTGCAATTCATGTTCAGCAGCAGATCGATAACTCACACGATGAGAAGTCATGTCAGGAAAAAGCAAATCGAAATTCAGTCAGTCCAGATTTTACATGTCTGTTCATTTTAATTCCAAAATACTGCTCTATGATTTATGAAAATTTAACAAGTCTATACTGAGCAAACCTGTCACTTACGAAAATATAGTCGTGTCAGTCTTGCCACTTTCATTCTACAAGTCTTTGAACACGTTTTGAAAGCTTGAAACACACTGCACGCTTGGATTGTCCCAGAAAAAAAAAGTCTGTCTAAAGTATACAGTGTTGCTGGCTGTAAGTGGCAATCGATTTCGTCGATTCATTTTAATCAGTATTAATACACTTTCTATAAGAATTTACACGGATTGTAAGCCTCCTTAACTCATCGTGCCCCAAATCATATGGCGCTTGAATACCTATATTTTTTTAAAAGTTTTATAGCAAACAAGTGTAGTTTTTTTTTTCCATTTCTAGACCTTTCTCTAACGCTAAGTCTGTTTCAGCACCATATTGCGCTATGGATGTACTTGTGTGTGTGTGTGTGTGTGTGTGTGTGTGTGTGTGTGTGTGTGTGTGTGTGTCGTGTGTGTGTGTGTGTGTGTGTGTGTGTGTGGTGTGTGTGTGTGTGTGTGTGTGTGTGTGTGTGTGTGTGTGTGTGTGTGTGAGTGTGTGTGTGTGTGTGTGTGTGTGTGTGTGTGTGTGTGTGTGTGTGCGTGTGCGTGCGTTGGTGTGCGCTTGCGTGCGTGCGTGCGTGCGTGCGTGCGTGTGCGTGCGCGCGCGCGTGTGTGTGTGTGACAGAGAGAGAGAGAGAGAAAGACAGATAGAGAGACAGAGACAGAGGTTGGCAGACAGACAGACACAATACGCGCACGCACCAACCATTTCTATATTTCAGCGAGCACACATGAACCTTATGTGGGTGCGCGAGCGCGTACGTGTGTGTGTGTGTGTGTGTGTGTGTGTGTGTGTGTGTGTGTGTGTGTGTGTGTGTGTGTGTGTGTGTGTGTGAGTGCACGCGCGTGTGAGCGTGCGCACGCGCATGTACGCATGTGCATAAGAGAGTTTATGAATGTATATATAAGATATGTGTGCACCCATGTTTGTGTGTGTGTCGACGTGAGCGCACAAGAACATTTAAGCATAGAGAAATGAGTTTGGCTGGTTTGTTTCTTTATTCGTCTGTTCATTCTAGTAGTTTCCTGAGGAACGGTAAAGAGTTTGAGAGAGAGAGAGAGAGAGAGAGAGGAGAGAGAGAGAGAGAGAGAGAGAGAGAGAGGAGAGGGAGAGGGAGAAAGAGAGAGAGAGAACGAGAGAGAGAGGGGGGAGGTGGGGAGGTTATGCCACCGGCAATACCTTAGTGTACGGCGTCTGGAAAGCTGAGAAAATGTGGGCTGCACTATTTCTACACTGCGACATTTTCCGCCATTCACACACACACACATACACACACACACACACACACACACACACACACACACCACACACACACACACACACACACACCAACAACAACAAGACATCAAACAGCAAGAAGGAACAGCATTGTACGCGGTTTTGTTGTTTGTTTTGTTTTTCCTTTTTTTTTTCTTTTTTCTTTTTTTTTCTTTTTGGCCGTTATGTGTTTTTTTTTTTAAGTTTTACGGCTACGTTCAGCGGGTACACGATTTTTACACACTGAAATATGGCGTGCTGTACAAGTCGTACACTGTCATGGCAAGAATGTTGAACTGGTTGGTTTGTGTCTTGGTGAGTCTGTTCGTTCACGTTCTGCATTACTACCCGGCAGCTACACCATGTTTATCGCTGAATGGCGTGTGGCTTAACCCCTAATTCATGTGAACCAACGTTGCCCCGGCAGCCACGGAGACTTGGGTTGGCGTTTCCCCCTGGTTATCAGATGACAAGGCAAGCTAGGCCTGCATGGGAAAGTGCGCGGTGAAAAGAACAGACAGCGGAACAACGCCATATCGTTCAGCCTGATTTTTCAAAGTATTAAAGACATCATCAACTGGCAATGCTTCAGCATAAAAATGATGAAAAGGAGCGGGGGTGTGTGTGTGTGTGTGTGTGTGTGTGTGTGTGTGTGTGTGTGTGTGGGTGTGCGTGTGTGTGTGTGTGTGTGTGAGAGAGACCGAGTGTGTGTGTGTGTGTGTGGTGTGTAGGCTGTGTGTGTGTGTGTGTGTGTGTGTGTGTGTGTGTGTGTGTGTGTGTGTGTGTGTGTGTGTGTGTGTGTGTGTGTGTGTGTGTTTTGTGTGTGGTGTGTGTCCGCAGGAGTATTAGCCTGCGTACGCGAAAAATAAACTGACGGAATGTTGATAAAAACAAAATGTGGTAAAACCTTCATTACTCTCATCCTTATAGTCATAAATAAATAAACAGATATATAGATAAATAAATAATAAATTGATGAACAAATAAAAACTGTTGTCTCATTTTTCCATCTGTCTCATATTTTCTACTGTGTGTCACTTAATTCTGAGATTTTCTGTCTGGATCTCACGCCGGAGATTTTCTTTCAGTATCATTTCTGACATGTTCCGTGTCAACGTTCAGAAATGATCGCCTGTCTGTGCCCGACATCCGATAGTCCGTATCTATGTCTCACGTCTTCGGATAATAACGGTGTCTCTCTCTCACTTCGTCTGACATTTTCTGTCTGTGTCTACACTGCTTTGGAAATTTTCTATGTCTCACTTCCTCTGACATTTTCTGTCTGTGTCTACACTGCTTTGGAAATTTTCTATGTCTCACTTCCTCTGACATTTTCTGTCTGTGTCTACACTGCTTTGGAAATTTTCTATGTCTCACTTCCTCTGACATTTTCTGTCTGTGTCTACACTGCTTTGGAAATTTTCTATGTCTCATTTCCTCTGACATTTTCTGTCTGTGTCTACACTGCTTTGGAAATTTTCTATGTCTCACTTCCTCTGACATTTTCTGTCTGTGTCTACACTGCTTTGGAAATTTTCTATGTCTCACTTCCTCTGACATTTTCTGTCTGTGTCTACACTGCTTTGGAAATTTTCTATGTCTCACTTCCTCTGACATTTTCTGTCTGTGTCTCGCTTCTTGCAACATTGCTCTGTCTTACTTCTTCTGAGATTTTATGTCTGTGTCTCTCCTGATATTTTCCGTCTATGTCTCATTAATTTTTTTTTAGGCTTTCCGTCTTTTTTTTCTGGAAATAGACCCCGTTTGCCACCAAGTCAAGTTATATACAGAGAGAGAGAGAGTCAGAGAACACTGAACACTGAACACTGAACATGTTTAATGTCATTAGCTAAACAGCCTTTGTGACATGGGGTGCAACACAACATCATCATATCAAAAAACGAATGTAACAAGCATAAAATAAACATCAATCAATTGAAAGCCTGAAATACAAGCAAAATAGGCCAGCATCTCGACCATCCAGTTTGATATATTCATAAAAGAAAATATGTAAATACCATACCCAAAAATATTTTACTACTTCCTGTAGCATTCATTTTTCATTCGAACGTCGTTAATTCTAGATGACGATAGCCTCTGATCGTACTTTCAATGCCTCTGCAACATATTTAGCAAGTGATATCACTGCATTATCATCATAATTCAATTTTAAAACTCCAAAAGTGTCCTGATTTATGGCAACATTCTTTTCAAAAATTACACACTTATCACGTACGGCACTGTATTTTTTACAATGAAACAAAAAATGCAACTCATCCTCCCTAAGGAAGCCACACAATGGACATGGTGACGCTGTAGATGACTCAATATAGAACCATCTTTTGTGGGCATTTAGACCAAGAGTCCTTGTTCTAAGTCTGGAGAGACAAATTTTATGCCATCTGTTCGTTATTACTGAAATATACTTTTCTGTTTCGAATATGCTTTTAAAGCCATAGAACCAGTTATATTTATCCGTGTTTTCCTTTTTAGAATGCAGTTTTGTTTATATGAAGCTATCATTCTGTCTTTGAATTCCAGAATAAAACCATCCTCATAACCTACTCCCTGGCACATCCATACAATCCCAAATCCGTGAGTTGTCAAAATCTTCTTAACAGAATATACCCAATTTTCTTTCCCCGTTCATGCTCATTCAGCAACATTTCATAAGCCTGTTTACAAAGTCTTGAGGCAGGAAGCCTCAACAGTTTTAGCCAGTATTTTATACATTTAATGTTTGACCTAATACACAATGGGTATCTGCCGGTTTCGCCATAGATTACAGTATTCGAAGAATGTAAAGGGACATTTAAAAAGCGCTTAATTGCAAACGTATGTAGTACTTTTTCTAAATCTTTGTTGCTGTAGAGTCCCATATTTCAGCACCATTTGTAAGAACTGGCTCAATTTTGGCATCAAAGAGTTTCCAGAATATTCTTGGATCAATTGAGTTAAGTTTGCGCAAAGCTCTTAAGATCTCTGTAACACCTTTTTTCCCTTTTCTACAAGTCTCTGTTACTGCGTTTTGTAAACTCAACTTTGTTGTAAAAAACATGCCTAAGTATTTGTAGGAATTAGTTACTTTAACCTCACTGGTGCCATAAAACCATTTTTCATGACGGGAGAGATGACCACCCTTTCTAAATACCATTAAGTTAGTTTTATCAAGGTTTACCTTTAGAAATAGACGATCTGCCTCTTGCTTTAACTTATTTAACTGATTCTGAAGACCTACAACAGTGCTAGACAACAATATTACATCATCTGCAAATAGCATAAGAAAAAAAAAGAAAAAAAAGATCGCCTGTCTGTGCCAGACATCCGATAGTCCGTATCTATGTCTCACGTCTTCGGATAATAACGGTGTCTCTCTCTCACTTCCTCTGACATTTTCTGTCTGTGTCTACACTGCTTTGGAAATTTTCTATGTCTCACTTCCTCTGACATTTTCTGTCTGTGTCTACACTGCTTTGGAAATTTTCTATGTCTCACTTCCTCTGACATTTTCTGTCTGTGTCTACACTGCTTTGGAAATTTTCTA
This sequence comes from Conus ventricosus, assembly GCA_018398815.1. NCBI lineage: Eukaryota > Metazoa > Mollusca > Gastropoda > Neogastropoda > Conidae > Conus > Conus ventricosus. The sequence goes on along the minus strand of JAFLJL010017351.1, from coordinate 49,671 downwards.
TGTCTCACTTCCTCTGACATTTTCTGTCTGTGTCTACACTGCTTTGGAAATTTTCTATGTCTCACTTCCTCTGACATTTTCTGTCTGTGTCTACACTGCTTTGGAAATTTTCCATGTCTCACTTTCTCTGACATTTTCTGTCTGTGTCTACACTGCTTTGGAAATTTTCTATGTCTCACTTCCTCTGACATTTTCTGTCTGTGTCTACACTGCTTTGGAATTTTCTATGTCTCACTTCTCTGACATTTCTGTCTGTGTCTACACTGCTTTGGAATTTTCTATGTCTCACTTCCTCTGACATTTTCTGTCTGTGTCTCGCTTCTTGCAACATTGCTCTGTCTTACTTCTTCTGAGATTTTATGTCTGTGTCTCTCCTGATATTTTCCGTCTATGTCTCATTAATTTTTTTTTTAGGCTTTCCGTCTTTTTTTTCTGGAAATAGACCGCGTTTGCCACCAAGTCAAGTTATATACAGAGAGAAGAGAGAGAGAGAGAGAGAGAGAGAGAGAGAGAGAGAGAGAGAGAGGCCGTGTTTGCCACCAAGTCAAGGTGTTCGCTGGCTGTACCAGTTGTCTCGTATCGTCGCTTTTTCATTGATTGTTGATTATCTTAGATTTCACTATTGAGTGCCAGCGCTTTGCGAGTTCTGCATTAAACAGCGGACACTGAATGAAGCCAAGTGAGTCCTCTCTCTGTATCTCTATTTGCGTGGTCATTTAAAATCAGAGGGTTTTTTGTTTTGTTTTGTTTTGTTTTGTTTTGTTTGTTTGTTTATTTGTTTTTTCCTGGTTGGGCACAAAAACATCACTCTGAACGATGCCCAAGGCGAAAATGAATTTCAATGAGCATGCTTTGTCGGTGTGCATGCTGTGGTACGAAGAAAATAAAACCGCCCGAGATGTATTCCCAAAGCTGCTCATCAAATACCACAAGGCTGTGAGGTGGGAATAGAAAAAAAAAAAGAAAAAAAGAAAAAAAAAAACCCGCACCCGGCGCGGCAAAAGTACGGGTGGCGGCGTAGAGTACATGTGGTCAAAGTACACGGCAAAAGCATCGTTCAATCACCCATCCACCTTTCACCTCCCCACCGCACCCTGTTTACTCAAAACAGAAGAGCCGTTATAGAAAAGAAAGCGGTTTTTAAGAGAGACCATGTAAGTGGAAACGGCGATCAACCGGGTTCCAAAAATTCAACACACTCGGCAGGACAGAAGGATGGTGACTCTATGGTGCACGAAACGAAATGGGCCTGTGACCGTAGCGGCTTGGTTTATCTTGCGGATTCTGAAGAATGTAATCCACCCGAGTGCGAAGATTTGGGGAAGGGACATATTGGTGAGGTCACCGATATGCGCTGGAAAAGAACCTGAGAAAAGCCGCAGCACGAACTACAAACATGATAACTAATGAATATTAATCTACGTGTGTCCAGCATTACAAACTGGCAGACTCACTGTTCATGATGAAGAACTCCCAAATTGCTCGTAATTTGCAACATGGTAACAATGATAACTATATACATTGGTTCTCTCCATCAAATAATATGTCGAATTTTCATAATTAGTAGATAGTTATACTGTTGTGATCTTCGGCACACACACACACACACACACACACACCGCGCGCGCGCGCGCGCGCGCGAGCGCACACACACACACACACACACACACACACACACAACACCACACACACACTGTCAAACATCGAGTCGGTTGATATTCCAGAATTTGAACATCACGCGGAAAGAAACTGTGCACTGTACCTTATTTTATGCTACCATTGCAAAACGCTTGAAACCGGCTTCATATCCTTTTGAATTATTAAAAAAAAAAAAAAAAAAAAAACATCGACCGCTATCACTGTTCGCACGTATCTGACGTTCCAAAAGAACTGTAGCGTGGTCATGCTTCTCGGCCCAGAAACCAATGTAGGAGCAGAGCATCTATCTGAAAACCGTTTGTTCAGGCAAAGTATACTCAGAGTATTAAAAAATGTATTGCAGTTGTGATTTGAAACAATTGAATATATAGAGCGCATTCTTTCTGAGGGTCTGTCTATCGTATTGCTTCGTATACAAATCCACACTTTTCATCTGATCTTCCCTGCATTTGGCATGGAGACTAGACAGAACAAAGCAAATCACTTTTATGCTATACAGTCATATTAAAGGCATTTTCAACGCAACCGCTGAAGCAAAGCGATGTCGGGATTCGAACCATGTCAAACACGCTTCGGCATTGGCGTTCATTTACATTAAACACGCAGCGTTTACTCTCAGCCCAGAACAGCTGAGTCTGGAGGGCGTTAGCCGTAGGGTCTATAGGTACCTGTTCAATCCCATGTTCTGATGCTTTTTTTTTTTTCGTTCGAGGAATTCAAAGCACGTATAACGCAAAGGGCGTCAGAGGGGAGGGAACGTCGGAGTGGAGAACTGGGGAAGGGAAAAGGGCAGGGGAGGCCGGTGGAGGAAAGACAGGAGGTGGGAGGGGAAGAGGAGACGGGTGGAGAGGGCTAAGAGAGTTAGGGGAAGGAGGAGTGGGGGCGCTGGAGAACGACGGGGGGAGGAGGTGGGGGAGAAAAGGCACAGGGGAAAGGGGTGGCTGATTAAAGTATAAGTTCTGACTGTTCAGAGAAGCAACGTGGAACGATGGAATTAAAGCAACGAACTTCAATACTGGTTAGAGTCTGTAACGTCGCCTGTTCTGTCCCTTTCCCCATCTTATCATCCGTGCCTTTAGAGTGGCATTATACCCACACCCCCGTTCCTTTTTTTCCCCCGTCCACAGCCACAGCTAGGCTTGTTCTGCCGCAGCCCCGGTTCCTGGAAACCCATGGGGAGCAATCAGTGTCAGGAAACCCACTAAGGGAGACGCTGCACTGCTGCCGAGTCACTGCGGTTGTGTTCAGTGTTGCCTGGTCCAACTTACGCGTGACACCACCTACTAACCCCCTACTGATGACAATCATTGCTCAGTCGCGGAACCAGTCTGAGTGAGCGGCTTCCTCCGCGGGCGCCCCCAGTTCAGGCCATCAACAGGCACAGACACACGCACTACCAGTTTACAAGTCGATGTCGACAGTGCCCGTGAACTCACCGATAACGGCGACCTCGTCAAGAACGAATCAAGAGAATGACATGGACAGGAAGTCGAAACTGTGGTCACTATGAAAATGCAGTATGAACAGCCACCGAATCTCAGCCTTTGTTATGAGGCTGGTACGGTGAAGATGATGTTTTGGAGTCCAGTTTGGTCTAAGACTGTAAGAAACGGCCGCACAGTACTCTTACATTCATCATACATATCGGCGTCAACCAGGCACGAGAGGTACAAAGTCAGGAAATAAAAGCGATACTCTAAGAGAGGCAGCCATTATGTGAATAAAACTCGACTGTGTGAAAGGAAGTCTAAAATGAAGTAGGTAATAATAAACAGTGAATAACGAATAAATGGGATAACTCTTGCTCTCATGACGAGATAATTACATCATTACACACCCATAACTCTAAGCGATTGGTGCTTACGACACCAAATCGCCGAGCAGAAATGCCAACACAGAGCACATGTAGAACAATCAAGGAGACATCAGAGGCTCTGTGTTGACATATCTGCTAGGCGATTTAGGGTCTCCTTATTCATTAAGTGTGCTCTGTGTTGGCAATTCTGCCAGGCGATTTAGGGTCTCCTTATTCATCAAGTGTGCTCTGTGTTGGCAATTCTGCCAGGCGATTTAGGGTCTCCTTATTCATCAAGTGTGCTCTGTGTTGGCAATTCTGCCAGGCGATTTAGGGTCTCCTTATTCATTAAGTGTGCTCTGTGTTGGCAATTCTGCCAGGCGATTTAGGGTCTCCTTATTCATCAAGTGTGCTCTGTGTTGGCAATTCTGCCAGGCGATTTAGGGTCTCCTTATTCATCAAGTGTGCTCTGTGTTGGCAATTCTGCCAGGCGATTTGTTGTCGTAAGCAACAATCGTTTGGAGTTATGGGCGTGTAATTATCACCTCATGAGAACAGTCTTCCCAATTTAGCCCATAGTGAACTCTACCCTGAGTAGGAGCCGGTCGGGCTAAAAAAAATCACTTCTAAATGGATCTGAGTGGAATCAAACCAACAACCTCCCAGCCCGGAATCCGCGACGCCAATCCCCGCGGCGTGGCGACTGGTAGGATCGCCTGTTCAAAGTTGACGTTGTGTGCATAACCTACTTCTCTCTGCAAGAGAAAACCAAATAATCTGGATGATATTACAAGTCAGGAGAGTGAACCGGCCAAAACATCGTTCAATCCATTTTTCGCGCCGATAATATTGCGATGTTTGGACATTGTGTACGGGAGCTCTTTCGTCGTGTATGGTATCATCAACGCGAGACGAGTTCTTAGCTGTGGCCGAAAAAAAAAAAAACATGATCTAGAGCTTTCCAGCATCTGGCCTTTCTAATATGTATTGCCGTAATCCTCTGCATTAAAGATTATACGTAGCGTCACAAAAACCCTTTGGTGGTGACTTTTGAACAATGATATGATACTGATATTTGTCGAATACTACTAAAACATTGCTGAAAATGATCATTTTTTTCGAAATCTGAGAACGGCCTAGATCTTTTGTACAAATACTGTGCATGATGAAAACTGTTTTGTTTTTATGTTTACATAACGTTGCTTGAATTTGCTGTTGATGACCTGTTTTGGTGGTCGTGTTTTGTCAGTGGAACATAAGCGTTCCTCTTTTAACCTTGGCTGCCTTTTTTTCTTTCTAACACGCACGCAGGCACGCACACACGCACACACATAACATTTCCTTGTTTGTTTTGAAGTATTGTAGGTTTTCCTTGATATTTAGAATGAGTTGCTATGTCTTTGCTACATCACAGCGTTTGTTTTTTGTTTGTCTGTTTGCAATTCTTTTTAAGCAATATGGATTTTTTACTTAAGCCTGCACTGCAATGTCTCGCTTATGTCACCCTGTTCATTATCACGAGTTGTCAAGGCTATGAGAATGCTGTAAGAGTCAGTTGCAAAGTTTTAGGGATATCACTTGGTTTTTTGTTGTTGTTTTTTTATTCCTCCTCAATTTACTACGAGGAGTCCCAGCTAAAAAGGTGTTAGCAACGTTGCGATTTTCATCAAATATCATTTGGTATCTCAGCAGAACAGAACGCGCTGCAAAGTTGTAACTTCGTCACTGATCTTATTAGCCAGTATGATGATGTGTCCCAGCTAAAGAGAACATGCGAAGATGTAATTGGTGCATTACTGTCGTTGCTGGATTGTTTACTGTTAGGAGTTTTCTAAGCTTTACAAGTTCACTACAGTGTTTTAGCAACGTCATAGTTTCCAGCTATGGTTGATTATCCTAGCCAGAAAAATCTACTGCAGTGTTTGTACTACTAAGAAAATTGTAACTATCATGAGTTGTCCTGACTAAGGAAAGGTGTTACCATATTTCAAGTTGCGTCACTTACCGGCTGCACACCAAAAATTAATTCGCCAAGGCCTTGTTTAAGGAGTAAAGTATTTATACACTGGCGCAACTTGATTGTTTTGAACATTCTTCTTGTGTCTGAAAGTTGATTCTGTTCATTTTCTTTCATATAGCCATCATGTCAAGGTACAAGCCAAGTGGCTCCAAGCAGGCAGATTAAAATCAAAGGAATGGGATTATTTTGGGCTCTTGAAACTGGTGCGAAAATAGGGTCACAGGTGAGTGCGAAGGCCTGAAATGTGTGTCAACTAAAGGGAAGGTCATGTATTTCAAGACTGTTCGTGATTTCATCTGTGAAGATCCCCCCAAAACAAAGGAAATATTTGATCAAGTATCAGCTTAACATTAAATGCCGGCTCAAATTTATGGTAGGCCTCAAAACGCTTACATGGATTATATAGTGTTTTAGGGCAAAATCCTCATTGTGACGTGTGGCCATCGCCCCAGCTCTCGGCACGAGGGACAAGGGCTTTTTCTTCCCCGAGAGAGAATACGCTGTGATGAGGAGGTACTTTATTCTTGCTATTATAAGTTATTGTCTACTAGCTGTCGTGCTATCCATTGTCGTGATCAGACGGTCACAAGTACTGTCTCAGCCACAAGCACTTCATCTAGTTTTATACAGTCGTCGTCATCAGCACGTCACAAGTTGTCTTGGATACCAACACGTCACTGTGTTGTACATTGTCATCGTCATCAGTATGTCAAAGTACTGTTTTAGTCACCAACATATATTGTCATCGTCCTAGTCATCGGTAAATCACATGTACTGTTTCACATGCCAAGACATCACTAACATGCTTTATACTGTCATCGTCATCTGCACGTCACAAGTACTATCTCACAGACCAGCATGGCACTGTCCTATACTATCACCATACTGTCATCGTCATCTGGACGTCACAAGTACTATCTCACACAGATGGCACTGCCTATAAAATG
>JAFLJL010017351.1:10482-42250 GCA_018398815.1 Conus ventricosus | reverse complement strand
TTAATTGTTGTGGTTGGACAGTTTTTGAGATAAACTGCGACGAGACAGCGTAGGCCAGTGACGTTTGTTATAAGACAACATGGTGATGGGTATCGACGGTGGCGTACATATGGATGACAGTATGGTGATTGTATAGGACAGTGCCATGCTGGTATGTGAGATAGTACTTGTGTCGTAATATGCGATGACAGTATGGTGATATGTATAGGACAGTCCCTTTTCCTGGTTGTGAGAAAAGTACTTGTGACGTAAAATATGCTACGACAGTATGGTGATATGTTAGGACAGTGCCATGCTGGTCTGTGAGATAGTACTTGTGACGTCCAGATGACGATGACAGTATGGTGATATGTATGGGGACAGTGCCATGCGGTCTGTGAGATGTACTTGTGACGTCCAGATGACGATGACAGTATGGTGATATGTATAGGACAGTGCCATGCTGGTCTGTGAGATAGTATTGTGACGGCAGAGGGACGATGACAGTATAAAGCATTTTAGTGATGTCTTGGCATGTGAAACAGTACATGTGATTTACCGATGACTAGGACGATGACAATATATGTTGGTGACTAAAACAGTACTTGACATACTGATGACGATGACAAGTACAACACGTGACGTGTTGGTATCCAAGACAACTTGTGACGTGCTGATGACGACGACTGTATAAAACTAGATGAAGTGCTTGTGGCTGAGACAGTAACTTGTGACCGCTGACACGACAATGGATAGCACGACAGCTAGTAGACATAACTTATAATAGCAAGAATAAAGTACCTCCTCATCACAGCGTATTTCTCTCGGGGAAGAAAAAGCCCTTGTCCCTCGTCCCGGGAAGAGCTGGGGCGATGGCCACACGTCACAATGAGGAATTTTGCCCTAAACACTATATATCCATGTAAGCGTTTTGAGGCCTACCATAAATTTGAGCCGGCATTTAATGTTAAGCTGATACTTGATCAATTTTTCCTTTGTTTTGGGGATCTTCACAGATAAAATCACGAACAGTCTTAAAATACATGACCTTCCCTTTAGTTGACACACATTTCAGGCCTTCGCACTCACCTGTGACCCTATTTTCGCACCAGTTTCAAGAGCCCAAAATAATCCCATTCCTTTGATTTTAATCTGCCTGCTTGGAGCCACTTGGCTTGTACCTTGACATGATGGCTATATGAAAGAAAAATGAACAGAATCAATTTCAGACACAAGAAGAATTTTCAAAACAATCAAGTTGCCAGTGTTAAAATACTTTACTCTTAAACAAGGCCTTGGCGAATTAATTTTTGGTGTGCAGCCGGTAAGTGACGCAACTTGAAATATGGTAACACCTTTCCTTAGTCAGGACACTCAGATAGTTACAATTTTTTAGTAGTACAAACACTGCGTAGATTTTTCTGGCTAGGATAATCAACCATAGCTGGAAACTATGACGTTGCTAAAACACTGTAGTGAACTTGTAAAGCTTAGAAAACTCCTAACAGTAAACAATCCAGCAACGACAGTAATGCACCAATTCATCTTCGCATGTTCTCTTTAGCTGGGACAACATCATCATACTGGTAATAAGATCAGTGACGAAGTTACAACTTTGCAGCGCGTTCTGTTTGCTGAGATCCAAATGATATTTGATGAAAATCGCAACGTTGTAACACCTTTTTTAGCTGGGACTCCTCGTAGTAAATTTAGGAGGAATAAAAAAAACAACAAAAAAACCAAGTGATATCCCTAAAAAATTTGCAATGACTCTTTCAGCATTCTCATAGCCTTGACAACTCGTGATAATGAACAGGGTGACATAAGCGAGACATTGCAGTGCAGGTTAAGTAAAAATCCATATTGGGTTAAAAAAAAATTGCAACAGACAAACAAAAAAAAACGCTGTGATGTAGCAAAGGGCATAGCAACTCATTCTAAATATCAAGGAAAATACAATACTTCAAAAACAAACAAGGAAATTTTTATGTGGTGCGTGTGTGCGTGCCTGCGTGCGTGTTAGAAAGAAAAAAAGGCAGCCAAGGTTAAAAGAGGAACGCTTATGTTCCACTGACAAAACACGACCACCAAAACAGGTCATCAACAGCAAAATTTAAGCAACGTTTATGTAAACATAAAAAAAACAGTTTTCATCATGCACAGTATTTGTACAAAGATCTAGGCCGTTCTCAGATTTCGAAAAAATGATCATTTTCAGCAATGTTTTAGTAGTATTCGACAAATATCAGTATCCAAACATTGTTCAAAAGTCACCACCAAAGGGTTTTTGTGACGCTACGTATAATCTTTAATGCAGAGGATTACGGCAATACATATTAGAAAGGCCGATGCTGGAAAGCTCTAGATCATGTTTTTTTTTTTTTCGGCCACAGCTAAGAACTCGTCTCCGCGTTGATGATACCATCACGACGAAAGAGCTCCGTACACAATGTCCAAACTCGCAAAATTATCGGCGCGAAAAATGGATTGAAAAGATGTTTTGGCGGTTCACTCTCCTGACTTTAATATCATTCCAGATTATTTGGTTTCTCTTGCAGAGAGAAGTAGGTTATGCACACAACGTCAAACTTTGAACAGGCGATCCTACCAGTCGCCACGCCGCGGGGATTGGCGTCGCGGATTCCGGGCTGGGAGGTTGTTGGTTTGATTCCACTCAGATCCATTTAGAAGTGATTTTTTTTTAGCCCGACCGGCTCCTACTCAGGGTAGAGTTCACTATGGGCTAAATTGGGAAGACTGTTCTCATGAGGTGATAATTACACGCCATAACTCCAACGATTGTTGCTTACGACAACAAATCGCCTGGCAGAATTGCCAACACAGAGCACACTTGATGAATAAGGAGACCCTAAATCGCCTGGCAGAATTGCCAACACAGAGCACACTTGATGAATAAGGAGACCCTAAATCGCCTGGCAGAATTGCCAACACAGAGCACACTTAATGAATAAGGAGACCCTAAATCGCCTGGCAGAATTGCCAACACAGAGCACACTTGATGAATAAGGAGACCCTAAATCGCCTGGCAGAATTGCCAACACAGAGCACACTTGATGAATAAGGAGACCCTAAATCGCCTGGCAGAATTGCCAACACAGAGCACACTTAATGAATAAGGAGACCCTAAATCGCCTAGCAGATATGTCAACACAGAGCCTCTGATGTCTCCTTGATTGTTCTACATGTGCTCTGTGTTGGCATTTCTGCTCGGCGATTTGGTGTCGTAAGCACCAATCGCTTAGAGTTATGGGTGTGTAATGATGTAATTATCTCGTCATGAGAGCAAGAGTTATCCCATTTATTCGTTATTCACTGTTTATTATTACCTACTTCATTTTAGACTTCCTTTCACACAGTCGAGTTTTATTCACATAATGGCTGCCTCTCTTAGAGTATCGCTTTTATTTCCTGACTTTGTACCTCTCGTGCCTGGTTGACGCCGATATGTATGATGAATGTAAGAGTACTGTGCGGCCGTTTCTTACAGTCTTAGACCAAACTGTGACTCCAAAACATCATCTTCACCGTACCAGCCTCATAACAAAGGCTGAGATTCGGTGGCTGTTCATACTGCATTTTCATAGTGACCACAGTTTCGACTTCCTGTCCATGTCATTCTCTTGATTCGTTCTTGACGAGGTCGCCGTTATCGGTGAGTTCACGGGCACTGTCGACATCGACTTGTAAACTGGTAGTGCGTGTGTCTGTGCCTGTTGATGGCCTGAACTGGGGGCGCCCGCGGAGGAAGCCGCTCACTCAGACTGGTTCCGCGACTGAGCAATGATTGTCATCAGTAGGGGGGTTAGTAGGTGGTGTCACGCGTAAGTTGGACCAGGCAACACTGAACACAACCGCAGTGACTCGGCAGCAGTGCAGCGTCTCCCTTAGTGGGTTTCCTGACACTGATTGCTCCCCATGGGTTTCCAGAACCGGGGCTGCGGCAGAACAAGCCTAGCTGTGGCTGTGGACGGGGGAAAAAAAGGAACGGGGGTGTGGGTATAATGCCACTCTAAAGGCACGGATGATAAGATGGGGAAAGGGACAGAACAGGCGACGTTACAGACTCTAACCAGTATTGAAGTTCGTTGCTTTAATTCCATCGTTCCACGTTGCTTCTCTGAACAGTCAGAACTTATACTTTAATCAGCCACCCCTTTCCCCTGTGCCTTTTCTCCCCCACCTCCTCCCCCCGTCGTTCTCCAGCGCCCCCACTCCTCCTTCCCCTAACTCTCTTAGCCCTCTCCACCCGTCTCCTCTTCCCCTCCCACCTCCTGTCTTTCCTCCACCGGCCTCCCCTGCCCTTTTCCCTTCCCCAGTTCTCCACTCCGACGTTCCCTCCCCTCTGACGCCCTTTGCGTTATACGTGCTTTGAATTCCTCGAACGAAAAAAAAAAAAAGCATCAGAACATGGGATTGAACAGGTACCTATAGACCCTACGGCTAACGCCCTCCAGACTCAGCTGTTCTGGGCTGAGAGTAAACGCTGCGTGTTTAATGTAAATGAACGCCAATGCCGAAGCGTGTTTGACATGGTTCGAATCCCGACATCGCTTTGCTTCAGCGGTTGCGTTGAAAATGCCTTTAATATGACTGTATAGCATAAAAGTGATTTGCTTTGTTCTGTCTAGTCTCCATGCCAAATGCAGGGAAGATCAGATGAAAAGTGTGGATTTGTATACGAAGCAATACGATAGACAGACCTCAGAAAGAATGCGCTCTATATATTCAATTGTTTCAAATCACAACTGCAATACATTTTTAATACTCTGAGTATACTTTGCCTGAACAAACGGTTTTCAGATAGATGCTCTGCTCCTACATTGGTTTCCTGGGCCGAGAAGCATGACCACGCTACAGTTCTTTTGGAACGTCAGATACGTGCGAACAGTGATAGCGGTCGATGTTTTTTTTTTATTTTTTTTTAAAATAATTCAAAAGGATATGAAGCCGGTTTCAAGCGTTTTGCAATGGTAGCATAAAATAAGGTACAGTGACACAGTTTCTTTCCGCGTGATGTTCAAATTCTGGAATATCAACCGACTCGATGTTTGACATGTGTGTGTGTGTGTGTGTGTGTGTTGTGTGTGTGTGTGTGTGGTGTGTGTGCGCTCGCGCGCGCGCGCGCGCGCGCGCGTGTGTGTGTGTGTGTGTGTGTGTGTGTGTGCCGAAGATCACAACAGTATAACTATCTACTAATTATGAAAATTCGACATATTATTTGATGGAGAGAACCAATGTATATAGTTATCATTGTTACCATGTTGCAAATTACGAGCAGATTTGGGAGTTCTTCATCATGAACAGTGAGTCTGCCAGTTTGTAATGCTGGACACACGTAGATTAATATTCATTAGTTATCATGTTTGTAGTTCGTGCTGCGGCTTTTCTCAGGTTCTTTTCCAGCGCATATCGGTGACCTCACCAATATGTCCCTTCCCCAAATCTTCGCACTCGGGTGGATTACATTCTTCAGAATCCGCAAGATAAACCAAGCCGCTACGGTCACAGGCCCATTTCGTTTCGTGCACCATAGAGTCACCATCCTTCTGTCCTGCCGAGTGTGTTGAATTTTTGGAACCCGGTTGATCGCCGTTTCCACTTACATGGTCTCTCTTAAAAACCGCTTTCTTTTCTATAACGGCTCTTCTGTTTTGAGTAAACAGGGTGCGGTGGGGAGGTGAAAGGTGGATGGGTGATTGAACGATGCTTTTGCCGTGTACTTTGACCACATGTACTCTACGCCGCCACCCGTACTTTTGCCGCGCCGGGTGCGGGTTTTTTTTTTTCTTTTTTTCTTTTTTTTCTTTTTTTTTTTTCTATTCCCACCTCACAGCCTTGTGGTATTTGATGAGCAGCTTTGGGAATACATCTCGGGCGGTTTTATTTTCTTCGTACCACAGCATGCACACCGACAAAGCATGCTCATTGAAATTCATTTTCGCCTTGGGCATCGTTCAGATGATGTTTTTGTGCCCAACCAGGAAAAAACAAATAAACAAACAACAAACAAAACAAAACAAAACAAAACAAAAACCCTCTGATTTTAAATTGACCACGCAAATAGAGATACAGAGAGAGGACTCACATGGCTTCATTCAGTGTCCGCTGTTTAATGCAGAACTCGCAAAGCGCTGGCACTCAATAGTGAAATCTAAGATAATCAACAATCAATGAAAAAGCGACGATACGAGACAACTGGTACAGCCAGGCGAACACCTTGACTTGGTGCCAAACACGGCCTCTCTCTCTCTCTTCTCTCTCTCTCTCTCTCTCTCTCTCTCTGTATATAACTTGACTTGGTGGCAAACGCGGTCTATTTCCAGAAAAAAAAGACGGAAAGCCTAAAAAAAAAAATTAATGAGACATAGACGGAAAATATCAGGAGAGACACAGACATAAAATCTCAGAAGAGTAAGACAGAGCAATGTTGCAAGAAGCGAGACACAGACAGAAAATGTCAGAGGAAGTGAGACATAGAAAATTTCCAAAGCAGTGTAGACACAGACAGAAAATGTCGAGGAAGTGAGACATAGAAAATTTCCCAAGCAGTGTAGACACAGACAGAAAATGTCAGAGGAAGTGAGACATAGAAAATTTCCAAAGCAGTGTAGACACAGACAGAAAATGTCAGGAGGAAGTGAGACATAGAAAATTTCCAAAGCAGTGTAGACACAGACAGAAATGTCAGAGAAGTGAGACATAGAAAATTTCCAAAGCATGTAGACACAGACAGAAAATGTCAGAGGAAGTGAGACATAGAAAATGTCCACAGCATGTAGACACAGACAGAAAATGTCAGAGGAAGTGAAAACTTGAAAATGTCCAAAGCAGTGTAGACACAGACAGAAAATGTCAGAGGAAGTGAGACATAGAAAATTTCCAATGCAGTGTAGACACAGACAGAAAATGTCAGAGGAAAAGTGAGACATAAAAAAATTTCCAAAGCAGTGTAGACACAGACAGAAAATGTCAGAGGAAGTGAGACATAGAAAATGTCCAAAGCAGTGTAGACACAGACAGAAAATGTCAGAGAAAGTGAGACATGGAAAATTTCCAAAGCAGTGTAGACACAGACAGAAAATGTCCAAGGAAGTGAGACATAGAAAATTCCAAAGCAGTGAAGACACAGACAGAAAATGTCAGAGAAGTGAGACATAGAAAATTTCCAAAGCAGTGTAGACACAGACAGAAAATGTCAGAGGAAGTGAGACATAGAAAATTTCCAAAGCAGTGTAGACACAGACAGAAAACGTCAGAGGAATGAGACATAGAAAATTTCCAAAGCAGTGTAGACACAGACAGAAAATGTCAGACGAAGTGAGAGAGAGACACCGTTATTATCCGAAGACGTGAGACATAGATACGGACTATCGGATGTCTGGCACAGACAGGCGATCTTTTTTTTCTTTTTTGTTTCTTATGCTATTTGCAGATGATGTAATATTGTTGTCTAGCACTGTTGTAGGTCTTCAGAATTTCAGTTAAATAAGTTAAAGCAAGAGGCACGATCGTCTATTTCTAAAGGTAAACCTTGATAAAACTAACTTAATGGTATTTAGAAAGGGTGGTCATCTCTCCCGTCATGAAAAATGGTTTTATGGCACCAGTGAGGTTAAAGTAACTAATTCCTACAAATACTTAGGCATGTTTTTTACAACAAAGTTGAGTTTACAAAACGCAGTAACAGAGACTTGTAGAAAAGGGAAAAAAGGTGTTACAGAGATCTTAAGAGCTTTGCGCAAACTTAACTCAATTGATCCAAGAATATTCTGGAAACTCTTTGATGCCAAAATTGAGCCAGTTCTTACATATGGTGCTGAAATATGGGGACTCTACAGCAACAAAGATTTAGAAAAAGTACATACGTTTGCAATTAAGCGCTTTTTAAATGTCCCTTTACATTCTTCGAATACTGTAATCTATGGCGAAACCGGCAGATACCCATTGTGTATTAGGTCAAACATTAAATGTATAAAATACTGGCTAAAACTGTTGAGGCTTCCTGCCTCAAGACTTTGTAAACAGGCTTATGAAATGTTGCTGAATGAGCATGAACGGGGGAAAGAAAATTGGGTATATTCTGTTAAGAAGATTTTGACAACTCACGGATTTTGGATTGTATGGATGTGCCAGGGAGTAGGTTATGAGGATGGTTTTATTCTGGAATTCAAAGACAGAATGATAGCTTCATATAAACAAACTGACATTCTAAAATGGAAACACGGATAAATATAACTGGTTCTATGGGTTTAAAAGCATATTCGAAACAGAAAAGTATATTTCAGTAATAACGAACAGATGGCATAAAATTTGTCTCTCCAGACTTAGAACAAGGACTCTTGGTCTAAATGCCCACAAAAGATGGTTCTATATTGAGTCATCTACAGCGTCACCATGTCCATTGTGTGGCTTCCTTAGGGAGGATGAGTCGCATTTTTTGTTTCATTGTAAAAAATACAGTGCCGTACGTGATAAGTGTGTAATTTTTGAAAAGAATGTTGCCATAAATCAGGACACTTTTGGAGTTTTAAAATTGAATTATGATGATAATGCAGTGATATCACTTGCTAAATATGTTGCAGAGGCATTGAAAGTACGATCAGAGGCTATCGTCATCTAGAATTAACGACGTTCGAATGAAAAATGAATGCTACAGGAAGTAGTAAAATATTTTTGGGTATGGTATTTACATATTTTCTTTTATGAATATATCAAACTGGATGGTCGAGATGCTGGCCTATTTTGCTTGTATTTCAGGCTTTCAATTGATTGATGTTTATTTTATGCTTGTTACATTCGTTTTTTGATATGATGATGTTGTGTTGCACCCCCATGTCACAAAGGCTGTTTAGCTAATGACATTAAACATGTTCAGTGTTCAGTGTTCAGTGTTCTCTGACCTCTCTCTCTCTCTGTATATAACTTGACTTGGTGGCAAACGGGTCTATTTCCAGAAAAAAAAGACGGAAAGCCTAAAAAAAAATTAATGAGACATAGACGGAAAATATCAGGAGAGACACAGACATAAAATCTCAGAAGAAGTAAGACAGAGCAATGTTGCAAGAAGCGAGACACAGACAGAAAATGTCAGAGGAAGTGAGACATAGAAAATGTCCAAAGCAGTGTAGACACAGACAGAAAATGTCAGAGGAAGTGAGACATAGAAAATTCCAAAGCAGTGTAGACACAGACAGAAAATGTCAGAGGAAGTGAGACATAGAAAATTTCCAAAGCAGTGTAGACACAGACAGAAAATGTCAGAGGAAATGAGACATAGAAAATTTCCAAAGCAGTGTAGACACAGACAGAAAATGTCAGAGGAAGTGAGACATAGAAAATTTTCCAAAGCAGTGTAGACACAGACAGAAAATGTCAGAGGAAGTGAGACATAGAAAATTTCCAAAGCAGTGTAGACACAGACAGAAAATGTCAGAGGAAGTGAGACATAGAAAATTTCCAAAGCAGTGTAGACACAGACAGAAAATGTCAGACGAAGGAGAGAGAGACACCGTTATTATCCGAAGACGTGAGACATAGATACGGACTATCGATGTCGGCACAGACAGCGATCATTTCTGAACGTTTGACACGGAACATGTCAGAAATGATATTGAAAGAAAATCTCCGGCGTGAGACCCAGACAGAAAATCTCAGAATTAAGTGACACACAAGTAGAAAATATGAGACAGACGGAAAAATGAGACAAACAGTTTTTATTTGTTCATCAATTTATTAATTATTTATCTATATATCTGTTTATTTATTTATGACTATAAGGATGAGAGTAATGAAGAGGTTTTACCACATTTTGTTTTTAATCAACATTCCGTCAGTTTATTTTTTCGCGTACGCAGGCTAATACTCCTGCGGACACACACACACACACACACACACACACACACACACACACACACACACCACACACACACCACACACACGCACACCACACCACACACACACACACACAACACACACACACACCACAACACCACACACACACACACACACACACACACTCGGTCTTCCACACACACACACACACACACACGGCCTACACACACACCACACACACACACACACACACCACACACAACACACACACACACACCACCCGCTCCTTTTCATCATTTTTATGCTGAAGCATTGCCAGTTGATGATGTCTTTAATACTTTGAAAAATCAGGCTGAACGATATGGCGTTGTTCCGCTGTCTGTTCTTTCACCGCGCACTTTCCCATGCAGGCTAGCTTGCCATTGTCATCTGATAACCAGGGGAGGAAACGCCAACCCAAAGTCATCCGTGGCTGCCGGGGCACGTTGGTTCACATGAATTAGGGGTTAAGCCACACGCCATTCAGCGATAAAACATGGTGTAGCTGCCGGGTAGTTAATGCAGAACGTGAAACGAACAGACTCACCAAGACAAAACCAACCAGTTCAACATTCTTGCCATGACAGTGTACGACTGTACAGCACGCCATATTTCAGTGTGTAAAAATCGTGTACCCGCTGAACGTAGCCGTAAAACTTAAAAAAAAAAACACATAAACGGCCAAAAAAGAAAAAAAAAGAAAAAAGAAAAAAAAAAGGAAAAAAAACAAACAAACAACAAAACCGCGTACAATGCTGTTCCTTCTTGCTGTTTGATGTCTTGTTGTTGTTGGTGTGTGTGTGTGTGTGTGTGTGTGTGTGTGTGGTGTGTGTGTGTGTGGTGTGTATGTGTGTGTGTGTGAATGGCGGAAAATGTCGCAGTGTAGAAATAGTGCAGCCCACATTTTCTCAGCTTTCCAGACGCCGTACACTAAGTATTGCCGGTGGCATAACCTCCCCACCTCCCCCCTCTCTCTCTCGTTCTCTCTCTCCTCTTTCTCCCTCTCCCTCTCCCTCTCTCTCCTCTCTCTCTCTCTCTCTCTCTCTCTCTCTCTCTCTCTCTCCAAACCTTTACCGTTCCTCAGGAAACTACTAGAATGAACAGACGAATAAAGAAACAAACCAGCCAAACTCATTTCTCTATGCTTAAATGTTCTTGTGCGCTCACGTCGACACACACACAAACATGGGTGCACACATATCTTATATATACATTCATAACTCTCTTATGCACATGCGTACATGCGCGTGCGCCACGCTCACACGCGCGTGCACTCACACACACACACACACACACACACACACACACACACACACACACACACACCACACACACACACACACACACACGTACGCGCTCGCGCACCCACATAAGGTTCATGTGTGCTCGCTGAAATATAGAAATGGTTGGTGCGTGCGCGTATTGTGTCTGTCTGTCTGCCAACCTCTTGTCTCTGTCTCTCTATCTGTCTTTCTCTCTCTCTCTCCTGTCACACACACACACGCGCGCGCGCACGCACACGCACGCCCACGCACGCACGCACGCAAGCGCACACCAACGCACGCACACGCACACACACACACACACACACACACACACACACACACACACACCACTCACACACACACACACAACACACACACACCACACCACACACACACACACACACCACACACACACACACACACACCACACACACACGCACACACACACACACACACACCACACACACACACACACACACACACACACAGTACATCCCATAGCGCAATATGGTGCTGAAACAGACTTAGCGTTAGAGAAAGGTCTAGAAATGGAAAAAAAAAAACCTACACTTGTTCGCTATAAAACTTTTTATTTTAAATATAGGTATTCAAGCGCCATATGATTTGGGGCACGATGAGTTAAGGGCTTACAATCCGTGTAAATTCTTATAGAAAGTGTATTAATACTGATTAAAATGAATCGACGAAAATCGATTGCCACTTACAGCCAGCAACACTGTATACTTTAGACAGACTTTTTTTTTCTGGGACAATCCAAGCGTGCAGTGTGTTTCAAGCTTTCAAAACGTTGTTCAAAGACTTGTAGAATGAAAGTGGCAAGACTGACACGACTATATTTTCATAAGTGACAGGTTTGCTCAGTATAGACTTGTTAAATTTTCATAAATCATAGAGCAGTATTTTGGAATTAAAATGAACAGACATGTAAAATCTGGACTGACTGAATTTCGATTTGCTTTTTTCCTGACATGACTTCTCATCGTGTGAGTTATCGATCTGCTGCTGAACATGAATTTCAAGTTGTTTGGCGAGAGAACATATGTACATTTTCTTCTATGTGGTCCTGTTTTACATGACCTTAGATTAAGATCAGCCGACCTAAGTATAGTGATAATCATAGTAACTATCAAATGAATCTCGTGATGGCGTCGTGAAACAAGATGACTCTTGTCAACCTGACTACGTATGTTGCAAAGTGAAACGACTGCAGGCGCAAATCTTAAACAAATTAAAAAAATATTTATAATACTCTGCCAAATAACGTGGACAAACAAATTACAAGACAAAACGCGACGCGTTTCGACCTCTCAGGTCTTCTTCAGGCAAGATGAACAACACTCAGGACACGAAAATGAAGAACGAGCGATCGCTTATCTTTGTCAAATCTGGCGCAAGTAGGGCTAAGATTAGACAGACAAATTGCTTAGTGTTTAGTTGATGATACGTAGACGCATAAAGTTCAATGGCAAATATGACTAAATTGATAATACTATAGCATAAAAATATTCATATTTACTCGTTAGCAGAGGAATTACTGCTATAGGCTGCCCGATTACAGCAAACTGTCTTTAGTGTTTGTGAACAGCAGGAACATCTGATGGCACTCCTTCATGTGACACTGTAAACGACTGTATTTGTTTCTCTCATACAGACTGTACAAATCATTGTTCTATTAAACAACACGCGAATCATTGTTCGTTTGCGTTTCTTCACCAAAACAGGACCAAAAGTAACGAGTTGTGGTTGCTTTCGAATTTTCTATTTTCATCCCTTCAAGAATGTTATTGTTATATCACTACTGTAACGACTCCTACTTCTACTCCTTCTCCTCCTCCTCCTACTGCTGCTGCTGCTACTACTACTACTACTATTGTTATAGTTATTATCATTGTAAGTATTATTATTATTGACTGCAGTTTGAGAATTCACTTTTCTCTCGGGCCCACAATTCGACGCCCGCTAATGTTCAACATTGTTCACAAATTAGACTACACACGCGCGCGCGTGCACACACAGACACACAAACACACCTGTCCGCGACGCATGCACACACACACACACACACACACACACACACACACACAACACACACACACACACACACACACCACACACACACACACACACACAACACAATCGTAGACTAGGTACACAAACAAACAAAAAACAGCCAGCCAACCAACCAACCAACCAAATACACACACTACTACACACATCAACAAATGCACACACTTTTACACACATCCATGCAACCAATCACCATGCATGCGTACACTCTCGCGCTCGCACACACGCGCAATCAGTCACCGAAAATAGACTAGAAAGCTGCTCTCTGCAATCGGCAGATCACCTAGGCCTACAATTGTGTACCACCGTGAAGCTTCCTGGTACTTTCGTCAGCAACCCATCAATCAGTATCGCGTTTCGTCACGCGTTAAGGAACAGAGGTAACACGAACAGAGTTTCGTGGAAGCACCTTGCGAGACGTTGTGGAGCGTGGTGGTGTGGTCATGACTCGACCATGGCTTGGCAACGACGGGAGTTTTCCGATAGAAGAGAGTTTGGGTGAGATGATATGTTGTTGTGCAAGGGATAGCATGATTTACGAGAGTGATGGGTAGTTGCATTGAAAAATGATAGATGTTTGCGAGTGGCCCATTACAGGAGAGTTTGGATGAGATGAGATGTTGTTGTGTAACGAGTGGCATGATTATAAGGGTGATGTGAATTGCAGTAAACGATGATAGATGTTATTTGCTGCTGTTTAGAAAAGAAAAGCTTATTACTCTGTCTTCGTTTCCACTAAAAGCCAAATGCATTGTAGAGGAGGAGGAGTAGGTTGACAGGGATGTGTTTGTTTTATCACTTTAACTCTTGCTGTACAATTGAATTTATTGTGACTTCGTTTGCTTCTTTACACGATTTAAAAAGAAAATCGGGTTTCTTAACTTCGAACTATACTATTGTTGATTGTGCGGTTTTGTTCATTCACTTAACCTGTGGCATTGTTATCTTTCTACATAGCACGAACTCACTAGCACAGTTTCACACACCCACGTACGTACAGAAACACACACAGACACACACACACACACACACACACACACACACACACACACACACACACACACACACACACCAGAGTCACAGGTATGCATGCATGTACTCAAAGTACACACGCACTCTCAACTTTTTGTCTCTAAAGTTTAATACCTTATAACCAAACAATGTAAAGAAATAACACAATCGCTGTGCCTTATGCATTCAGGGACAATTTTATGTCAGGATACCTGGGCAAATTTGTATTCAAGCATCTTTACCATCATTGCAGATTCAAACACATCTTGCATTTCGTGCATTCACATTTTGTTGTTGTTTGACAAATCACTGTCGTTACTGTTTAAAAAAAAATAATTTATAGTTTGTTCCCACTCAGTAGTATCAGACTTTAGAAGTGACAAAAGGGTAACTAAACAGGAAAAAAAGAAAGCTGGTTAGTCTGGGCCAGCAGATAGCAGGGGTAAGAATGTAAACAGAAACGATCCAGCAACAGGATCAGCAAGAATAAGAGAACAAATCGTGTCCCTGACCTGTTCAACTGATCGTATCAACAAATACCATCTGACTTCAGAAATGGGCGTCACAAAAATTTGGTTTGCGTGTGATCGTTCTTATGGATTCCGCTTCCGGTGTAAAACGGGTGTAAAACGGAGTATTGAAACAGAACATGAGTTCCAGATATTGAATGGGCACAAAAGCATGTTATATTTTGAGAATGCTTCATTTCCTGTGTACTTAATCGAAGTTTGTAAATCAGATTTGAAATATGTCCAAGACAAAAGAGAATTTCATATTTGTTTGGAAGGTGTTCGTTGTGTATGCCCAGTACCAGTAGTGAAATGATTTCATGCTATCGAATTTTAAAGGGCTTTCTGGGACTTCTCTCACAGTACCCTCTTCAGCTTATCTGCTGTGTCATTCCAGTACTGTCCACAATGTGATGGATCGAGCAAAAGTCAGTCCTATTTCCTGAAGAGAAGGACACGTACATTTGATTTTGAAACGTAAATCTCTCCTGACATTGGAATTCCGGTTTTGTATGCTGTAGCCCACACAGATTTAATCGCGAGGTCACTATCACTCGCAAAATCTAGTGCCATGAAAACAGCACACAATTCTGTTGTAAATGTAGAAAAACCTTTTCCAAGAGAAAACGATTTTTTCACAAGTTTTAAAGGAGGAATCACAAACCCTGAATCTATGTGCGATTCCAGATCTGAACCAGCACTACCATTTCCCCCCATTAATTTGACACATGGTTTTTATGTGTTCTTTAGCCTTGGCTGATGCAATGTTAATGTTCTTATCAAAAGTGGAGGAAACGCCATAGGTGGAAACAGTGATCCGTGAAGCGGTAAACGCGAAACGTTTTGAGCCATAAGCTCTTTGCAGACATGACAGCACAGAGCAACAGATGAGCCATAAGCTCTTTGCGGACATGACAGCACAGAGCAAACAGATGAGCCATAAGCTCTTTGCAGACATGACAGCACAGAGCAAACAGATGAGCCATAAGCTCTTTGCGGACATGACAGCACAGAGCAAACAGATGAGCCATAAGCTCTTTGCAGACATGACAGCACAGAGCAAACAGATGAGCCATAAGCTCTTTGCAGACATGACAGCACAGAGAAACAGATGAGCCATAAGCTCTTTGCAGACTTGACAGCACAGAGCAAACAGATGAGCCATAAGCTCTTTGCAGACTTGACAGCACAGAGCAAACAGATGAGCCATAAGCTCTTTGCGGACATGACAGCACAGAGCAAACAGATGAGCCATAAGCTCTTTGCAGACATGACAGCACAGAGCAAACAGAACAAACAAGGAAACGTCCCCTGTTCCAAGCAGCATTCCTTTGGAGAACTGAATATGTTTCTTGTGGGAGCAAGAGTTACCGTACTTGTTTATTGTTTATTATTTACTGTTCCCTGCCTCACTTCATATTTCCTTTCATAAGCTCTTTGTCAAGGTGGGGACCAAAGGATAAAAAAAGACTAAAAAGGAAACAGCAGCACGAACTGAGGAGGGGGCAAGCTTGAGATGACAAGTGACAGAGGGCTGAGTAATCGTCGGGCCCAATAGAACACAGGTTGAGAGGAGCAGTTTTTAAAAAAAAAGCGGGAGGGGTGGGACGTGGGGGTGAGTGGGATTGGTAGGCACGAGGGGTGGGGTGAAAATAGAGGATTAATAGTATATATGCGTGGGTATGTGTGCGCACGTTTGTGTGTACTTGTGTCAGTGAGGGAATATCGGTTTATACATGGTTACTTAGAGTTTAAACGGGTGCAGGGAGGAAGAGTGGAGAAGGGTGGGAAAATGGTTCTGGGGCTGTGATTATGTGGGAGTATGTGGAGTAGAATTACACCTGTGTGTGTATGCGAGGGGGTGGTAGTGGTGGTGGTGGGGAAGCAGGAGGATAGTGAAGGTGGGAAAGAGCAAGGAGAAGGTGCGAAGGAGCTGAGGGGGTGAGAGGGGAAAGGGAGCCACAAGGAGGTGTGACACTGGGAATGTTTTACAACTAGCTGATAAATAAGGGGAAAGAAGACAGCAATACTGCAGAGGAAATAATTCTTTGGTGTAGAATCCCTCTGGTGTATGGTGCACAGACGTTTGATAAGCCAGGATTCAATCAATTTTCTTCTGAAAGTCATGCTGGATTTATTTTGCCAAACCGCAGCAACTTCAGCATGAGAAAATGAGTGCATGGGGGTGTAAGAATGTTGACCAATGGGTCCTTGTATATAGTCTTGTGATCTGAGATCTTTGGTAAATCGGTCTCTGAAGGTGTGGTAAGTGCAAAATGACCCATTACTACAAACCACGTCCTCCAAACCACCATTAATAGCGTTTCGCCGAGATACCAGTCTTCAAGACCTACTTGTCTGAGAGTCCGTCCGACCTTCCTCCACGTGTTCACTCCCTCCTGGAAACCACTCCTGCAAAACTTGCCCTTTCTCAGTTCTGCCATCGTCTTCACTGGTCCCTTTGACAAAGTCGCCATAAGATGCTCCTTCACTGCCTCTCTTCTAATCGGGTATTAATCATAACCTGCACTATATGTGATAAAACGTATGTTGCCGAAACTTATCGCACGCTCAGTGACCGATTCACTGAACGTTCAAATTCATGAGACTTCAACGCAAGGACCTAATTGGTCTACATTTCAACAGCCCCATGCATACATTTTCTCATGCCAAAGATGCTGCAGTTTGGTGAAATAAAGTCAACATGACTGACAGAAAATTTATTGAATTTTTGGCTAATCGAACTGTTGGGCACCATCACACCAGAGGACTCTGCACCAAGAACGATTCTTCCATTGCATTGTTTACCATCCTCTCCTTTCTTTCTCAGCTATTTTTAAAAACATTTCCAAGTGACACACCCCTTGTGCCCCCCCTCCCCCTCTCACTTCCCAAGCTCCTTCCCCCTTCTTCGTTTCACTCTTTCCCACTTCATCACCCCCTGCTTACCCCCACATCCTCGCGCTCTAGCACAGCGTAAATCTACTCCCATCGCATTCCCTCTCACATGATCACAGCCCCCACAATAATTTTCTCCACCCTTCTCCACTCTCCCTACCCTGTGCTCATTCACACTTTGTAAACTTGCGCGCTTGATTATACCCTCATAGACACAAGTTCACAACACGCGCGCACACACACACCCTCACACACATTTCTTTTTACTCTTGCCCCATCGCTGATCCCTAATCTCCTCCCCTCCCCACGCCCCCCTCCCCCTTTTTTTTTAAACCTCTCCTCTCAAGCCGTGTCCTATTGAGTCTGGTTTTTACCCAGCCCTCCGTCACCTTTCATCCCAAGCTTTCTCGCTCTTTAATTTGTGTTCACTCTTTCCTTTTTGAATACACTGTTTTCTTTCTTCCTCACCATTGGCAAAGAGGCTATAGCTCAAAACGTTGGTTCCATTGTTTCCGCCTATTATGTTTCTTTACTACTTTTTATTCTTTCTGTGATCCAGAGGTCAGCTGACCTCTTTTTGATGTTATCGTCCTTTCTTGGAGTGGTATGCTCAGTATCAAAGTTGGCTTGAATATGTTCCCACTGAGGCATAAAAGGAACAATTGATGAAGCAGAATTGGCTGTAAATCAGTATAACATTCGCCAAAAAATTACTTCAAATAACTTGTAATTGGCTGGAAAGAGTGTATGTGTCGAGCTCTTTTTGGGCACACACTAAATGAATCTAAGAATATTTTGTTCGTTACGGAATTTAGCACAGAAATATTTCTTTTAACGTATTTGGCTGTTGACATCACGTTAATCTCACAGAGACAGTAAACCAGTTTCTTCGTATGCATTTAGAGTATTAGTTTGAGATGGAACACCAAGGATTGATTTGAAAAGCGTTACTGTCAACAGATCGCATTTTGTAGACACTTCTTTTTCATAAATTACTTTTTATCTGGCGAGACTGACGGCCAAATGCAGTAACGGTTTTGTATCCTGACCTCATGGTCGTGCTCTCTTTTCAGCAGTCTAATCGTTTTCGTGCTGTCCGCGTTATCAACTTTTGAAATGTGCACTCGCCAGTTTAGTTTATGAGTTAGGCGAACATTCCGAAACTTAACATTTTGCGATATTTGAGGTTCCAGTTCTAACACTAGTTGTGGCAGTGACCTGGAGTTTCCCCGTTACTAAATAACACCGAGTTTTCTTTCCCGAGAATGCAGGTCCGTTTTCTTTCAAGTATCTGTCAGATTTTTTTTGGTCACGTTCAGCCACCACTCCTTTTGACCCTGTCAGTCATTTTTTGCAGATTCAAACAGCATTCCGTTTAACCTGCCTTTTGTTAACAGGCGCTTGCCTCTCCGCAGTCGCTGAAGTGGAGGATGAGTAATGACAAAATCGTCAAGAGCGGAACGCGGAAGAGCAATGTGCGACGTTTTTTTTTGTTTGGTCGTATTTTCGTGCGTTTTCTCTCTCAGTCACTTGTCTTCACAGGAAACTTTTCTCTCAGTCACGTTGTCTTCACAGTGCAAACTAAGCGGGATTGTGACTGGAAACCCAAGGGGCAATGTGGATGAAGTACTGTTCTCTTGAAAATGAGGTCTGAAGTTCAATCCCCGTTTGAGAATGCCAGATTAGAAGACATTTTCTTCTTGGAGCCAGCATCTGTGGACAGTTCATCCCCCACCCCCTCATCTTCCTCAAGGCAATCAAATGAGACATTAATCCGAGGTCTCATGTAAGCATACATGCGCACGCGTGCGCGCGCGCGCGCTCGCACGCACACACACACACACACACACACACACACACACACACACACCACACACACACACACACACACGCATATCATGCACGCCACACTAGACACACGCCAACACACACAACACACACACACACACACACACACACACACACACACCACAACACACACACACACGCACGCACACACACACACACAAGCACACACACCACGCACGACACACACACACACACACACACACACACACACACACACACACCTCACACACTCTCTCTCTCTCTCTCTCTCTTTCTCTCTCTGAACGCCTTGCGGTGTCATCTTTGCCGTCTGGATGTGATTCTGACAATTAAAAAAATTGAAGC
This sequence comes from Conus ventricosus, assembly GCA_018398815.1. Lineage (NCBI taxonomy): Eukaryota > Metazoa > Mollusca > Gastropoda > Neogastropoda > Conidae > Conus > Conus ventricosus. The sequence goes on along the minus strand of JAFLJL010017351.1, from coordinate 22,437 downwards.
CCATTTCGCCTCACCCTCCATCACACAGACACACAGACACAGACACAGACACAGCACACACACACACACACACACACACACACACACACACACACACTACTCCTCTCTCTCTCTCTGTCTCTCTCTCTCTCTCACTCACTCACTCACTCATTCGCACCACGCACGCACGCACACGCGCACACACACACACACACACACACACACACACACACACACACACACACACACACACACACACACACACACACATCCTCTTCGAAGTGATCCTCTCCTGGTCCCCCATGTGACTGAAGGTTGATCTATGAAAGTCGCATGTAGAGGTCTGCTCAGAAAGGCCTGCACTAAGAGGGAAGAATATGTGTGGTTTTAATGAACAAATGAGATGGGAAGGACATCTGACCGATAGCATTTATTTGATGACAAAAATAACGATAGAGATGAAGATGACTCTGAGAGAGAGAGAGAGGAGAGAGAAGAGAGAGAGGAGAGAGAGAGGAGAGAGAGAGAGAGAGAGAGAGAGAGAGCAGGCTGCATAAAACGAAGCAGGTTTTTCTTTCTCTTGTTGTCTTCTTTTTTTCTTTGAATGAAAGAGATTCACACACACACACACACACACACACACACAAAACACACACACACACACACACACACACGGACAACGTTTATTTGTACCGACGTTCGAAAATGATATCAACGTCATCAATATTTAGAAAAGAGATGGGGTTAGTTACCGCCAAGGACACAGAAACATAGCACAGGACAAGACACGATGCATTTCGACCTCTATGGTCTTCTTCATGCGAAAATAAATAACGTTTAGGACAGTGAAGATGAATAAAGAAAAAAACACTTATCTAGACATGGTCGCCACGCGTTCAAAATGGCCGCCGGGCAGAGTGTAATAGTGAACGGTTTTAGACATAGCACAGGTGTGAACTGTTTTAGACTTAGCGAAAATTGAACTGATTTAGAAAGAGCATAATGTTGAACGGTTTGAGACATAGCACAGTGTCGAACTGTTTTAGACAAAGCGAAAACTGAACTGATTAGAAAGAGCATATCCGCTTGGTTAAGGCTGTGTTAGGCCAATTGACATAGGCTAGAAACCAGGGCTACATCAAAATGTTATGCTCTGCATAGTTATGCGGGAATTGTCTTCAGTTGTGACAAGCTCCTAGCATAACATTATCAGCCTCCAAAATCCCCCAAAGTCGGAGTGTGGCTGCCACGTGGCGGGGTAATCAAAAACGGTCATACACGTAATGTTCTCATCCCAGCTGATGCATTTGTACCATAGTGTTCAAGTACTTCGCTGTTCGGGTGATCCCTGGAGTCTTTTAGCCAGGGTAGCAAGACGCACAAACAACAACAAAACAACAAACAACAGAAAGAGCATAATGTTGAACGGTTTTAGACATAGCACAGTATTGAACTGTTTTAGACTTAACGAAAACTGAACTGATTTTGAGAGAACATAATGTCGAATGGAATTTAGACATTGCTTAGTGTCGAACAGTTTTAAGCAGAGTAAGTGTGGAACAGTTTTAGACATAGCGTATTGTCGAAATGTTTTAGGCACAGTACATGTTGAACTGTTTAGACGAAAACAGCCTACAGTGTCGAACGATTTTGAAAATACTATGGTATCAAACAGTTTGAGACATTGTATGAGTGTCCTACAGCTTAAGATTCAGTAGGCTAGCCGTGCAGTGTCCAACAGAGTTAGGTGTAGTACTGTATGAGAAGGGTTTAAGACATAGTGTCGAACGGTTTTAGACACAGGCCATTTAAAGTGACGAATGATTTAAACATAGTGTTTGTTGAACGAATGAAGACATACTACAGCGCCATGTAAGAGAAGGGAAGGGGCTTTTAACCGATGTGAACGTATGCACTTAATGATAGGAAAAAGCTACGTGCTTTCGACCCCGTTCCATTGTCCGTAGAAGAGTCGGCCATCTTTGTGGTGGACAGTCGACAAACAATGAAATTAACAACAAAACACACACGCACGCGCGCGCGCGCACACACACACACACACACAACACACACACACACACACACACACACAAATAACTATAATAAAAATATATAATATAATATATATATATATACATATATATATTTTTATGTATGCATGCACTCTAATGTCGTGTAGGAAAACGGCCACAGACACAAAAATCTGATCAGTGGTAAACCACGACCAGTGTTTGAACAGTGAACATCAGATTCTTGCAGTTGGTTGACTTGTCCGGGTTTATTCTTTTTACAGTCCAGTACACCTTGATTCGCAGCAGTCCGATCCTGTTCTTTCCCTCTGCTGTAGATCTTACCGACGTATCCGCAGTGCAACTCACTTTCTGCAGTTCGATCAGGATAGCAAACGTAAAGTCCACAATATCAATGAGGTTAGCTCTTGAATTTCAGTTTCCAAGACTGTCAGTTCTGTCTTTCCTGATTAGAATATTCAAATTAGTTGTCACTGTTGTTGTTTTTCCTCTCCTTTTTTCCCTTGCGATTAGGATGTTGTTGTAAACAAGACGATCTGAGCCCTATTTTTCGACACGTGAAGTTTTGTTTCTGCTTTCTCCTGACTGCGTCTAAGACCTATGAGTTCGACCAAATTTCTTTTCCAAATTTGTGATTCTCTTCTTCCCTCTATTACCAGTATTCAAAATAATCTCTAATATTAGACATAGTTTCTTCAGATTTCAAAACTGCTGTTGTGAAACCTTTTCTCCCGAAACCATCTCTCGATCTGAACGAATTAAAAGATTACAGAGCAGTTTCACTGCTGTTGCTATCATCCTGGAAAAAAAACAAAACCACTCGCTCTCCACCACCTTACCTTACATCTGCTCACAACTCACTCACTACTCATAGGTCTGCATATAGGTATGGCCACAGCACTGAAACTGTACACCTTCTCATTCTAAATGACTCTCTTACTTCATTGAACAAAGATAAAATATTTGTTTGCTTACTGTTTGACTTGTTTGCTGCCTTTAACACGGTAGATTATGAAATTCTTCTCTTCATGTTTTCAAGATTGTTACCCAAATTGGTTTCGACCCTACTTCTCTGAACTGAAACGGTATGTGGCAGTCGAAGATTAAATATCTGCACAAACTGCTGACAAGTTTGGTGTGGCCCCCGAGTCCCGTTCGTATTCGTTGCAATTCGTCACGTGTAGAACCTCTCTCACTATTCCAACTGAAAACTTTCAGTTCGTCACGAAATGTTTGTAGACGATACACAACTCCATCACTTACATTATCTGATAATTACAAAGGAATAGCCAAATAACTTCGGAAATTCTTTAAGGAAATCAAAACGTAGTTGGAAATAAATCTAACTGAAACTCAAGAATTATAAAACAGAGGCTGTTAGATTCTTTAAACTCTGCTTCCACCAGCACTGCACCATCTCATCTGGTAACTATTTCACTGAACAACATCAACATTTAATTTTCTGATACATTTTGATTCCTCGGCTTCCTGTTTGATGAAGATCCGACATTAAAGCAACATGGTATGAAACCTGTAAAGCAGCATGCATTAAAAATCAAACGCCAAAGTTCCATCCGCCAGAATCTCAAAACTGACGTAGCCGAAAAGCTAGTTAGCTCTCCGATCCTGTTCGACTGGATTGCTGTAGTTCCGACTCACCAACTATCCTCGACACCCAACAAAACGCTCTTCAACAAGACCATAATTTTCCCGCTGGAGTTATTTACAGATCTTGTCAGACTATGCACATGAAGCCACTTCTGAAAGAATTTTATTGGTTTCCAAGAGAACAGGGAATTCAGTACAAAAATATGCTGTCTATGCTTTCAGGTCGTTATTGGAAGCCTCTGAATTTGTCTGAATTGCTTAAAACCTACACTCCTTCCAGATTTCTCGGTTCTTATGCTGACAATAGGAAATTTAGGCAACCTCCATACTTTCAAAAGAAAATAATATGGTAACTCTTTGTACCTTAGCGAAACGAATCCTAGAATCCACTCTTTCTCTGTCCGCCATAACTCTTCTCATCCCGCCTTCAGATGGAATCTGCAAGCCCACCTTTTCAGGCAAGCTTCAGATAGCTCCCAATGGAATTTCTGTTTCGGCCTTTTGTGTATGTTTTTTTTTGTTCCTGCACGCTTCCTTTAGTTTGGGGGCGGGGGCGGGGGCGTGTGTTTGGGTGGGTAAGAGAGAGAGAGAGAGAGAGAGAGAGAGGAGAGAGAGAGAGAGAGGAGAGAGAGAGAGAGAGAAAAGAAAATGTGTGCGGGTGTGTATAAGTGTGCTTGGCGAATTTTGTGTTAATAAATTCGTGACAGCATATGCGTGTAGTCCATGCATTACAATATGTTTCATGTGTTAAATGTTGGAAGTATGTTGCATGATTTAAAGTTATTGTCAAATGCGTAATCGATCATATAATTTATCTCTACTACTTAATATTATTTTCAAGCTTTGAGTGTATAGTAAAGCACTCTGGGCTTCAGAAAGCGCTAAACATATGTCCATTATTATAATTATCATTACTATTATTATCATAATCATTATTGTTATGATGATGATTATCATCATCATCATCATCATCATCATCATCATCATCATCATTATGATTGTTATTGTTATCAGTATTATTATTATTACTATTAATATCATCATCATCATTATCATCATCATCTCATTCTTCTTCTTCTTCCTAGTAGTAGTAGTAGTATGGTCATTATTATCATTATTCAAATGACTTAAGATTAATTTGTTTAAAACTATCTTACCATGCATCAACAAAAGTGTTGACATTTCTGCCGTAGCGGTCGGCAGTGCTACGAAACGGCATGGTCGTCTGCTCACTTTGCCTATAGCCCTGACATGGCCACCGTGGTCTGCTGGGCTTTTGCAGTCCTACTTCAAGAGTAATAACCAGGAAGATAAACATGTGGAAAGTGAGATGGTACGATATCGGGTTTCTGACTACCCATGGACATCCGTCTCGTGCGCGAACATTCCGGGGGTGTGTGATGTCGTTGCGGGTTATCGGGTTTGTGAGCTGTGGACATTCAATCATGGTGAATGGTTGCAGGGTGTCCGGTACGGGTGTTGTTTCTCTGAAAGGCTTGTTCCAAGAAAAGACATGAAGTGTCCTTCCTTCCTCGCTTCACTGTTTTGCCCCCCCCCCCTTCCCTCTCCAACTCTCCTCATGCCCTTCCCCTTAATCCCCTGATGTATATTTCATGTCTTGTCTGTCGTGATTTTTAAAAAAAAGGTGTAATAGGACTCGGTTTGTGGAGATGTTTTTTGGGCTTGATTCAGCTTTAAGTTCTTTGTCTTCTTACATTGAATAACCACCACGGTAGTGTTGATAGGCTTTGACGTTTAGTGTGTCTAGCAAACAGGGGGAGACCCAGGTATTAACTGCGCTAGCGATCCCCGGGTTCCCCATAACGTTTTTGAACAGGAGAGCTTGGCATGCCCAATTTTTTCCCCTCTTTCTTTTTCCTTCTGTCTCATCCGAACTCATCTAGACCTCCCAGCGATCGACTCGACTCTGACATGACCGGCCCTTTCTGGAAACTTACGATTGTGTTCCATTAGCAAAACTCGCCATCAGTGTTAGAGCAGTCACTCTTTAACTCCAGTTGTTTAAGAGCGTGTCCGAATGAGAATGCGAGTTGTTGGATGACAACTGACAGCGACTTCAACGGGAACGAAATGTGAGTACTGCGTTGTACAACGATGCCGCAGTATCTGGCATACATGACATCATCTTGATAGTATTGTAGAGAGACTGAATGCCGTGAGGACAGTATTCTCTCTCTCTCTCTCTCTCTCTCTCTCTCTCTCTCTCTCTCTCTCTCTCTCTCTCTCTCTCTCTCTCTCTCTCTCTCCTCTCTCTCACACACACACACACCCACACACACACACACACACACATATATATAAAATATATATATATATATATATATATATATATATAATATATATATATATATATATATATATATATTAGTGTGGTTAAAATACCCAAAATGATTTTGATAGTGCTCGACCCCTTGGGGAGCAACATTTGTTCTGATGACAAGCGCAACCGCTCGAAAAAAATTTTTGTAGATTTATTTTAAAAACCTATTTTTAACATAATTAATAAATATATAATATATATATTAATATAATAATTGTGTGTTGTGTGTGTGTGTGTGTGTGTGGTGTGTGTGTGTGTGTTAGATCATATAAATAAAAAAAAATATATATATATAAATATTATATAATAAAATATAATTATTTATATTATATATATATATATATATATTATAAAAAACAATAGAAAATACCACAAGATTTAAAAAAAATGCTAAAACCGGATGGGAGCAACATTTTTAAAAGGCAGGCTTAAAACTTCTAACTTTGTTCATCGGAGCAATCGTCAGGGTGTGGGGGGTTCGGCTGCCGGTGTTTAAACTGGCTTGGTCTGTCACACGTCTGTCTGTTTTTTTGTGTGTTTTTGTTCTTGTTCACTAAAGGGAAATTTTCCATTTGGGCCCTGCGTTTTTAAACATTTGTTCCATTTAAAGTTGCCAGTTGTGGTTTGCATAGTTTTGTATTTTTTCCTGTTGGCATAGTTACTTTTTTTTTGAAATGTTGATGGGTCTCTTTTTATTTTTTTCCAGTTTTAAATTGTAGTCTTCTTTTTCTCTTTAGCTCCAATGTTTTTTACTCAATTTTTTGGGTTTTTTGTACTTTTTTGTTAAATGGCTGTTTGGGGTTTTGCATATCTATTTTTAAAAGGGTTTTCATGATACCTATATATTTTCTTCTGCGTTCTCTGATGTTAATGGCTTGGTACACAAGCTGTTGTAGAGGCATTTGTTGCCAGAGGGCATGTTCTTCTTATACAGTTGCGGGTTTCCCTTTTCACACCCTCGTTTTTCTCGTCTGCTTTTCATTTTTTTGGGTTGAATCAATATGTTTTTAAAGGTTTGGGCATACATGATATAAATTTTGATGCTGTTTTTATTAAAAACTTGGATAATTTGTGCTCTTTTGGAATGATGTTTTTAAATTCTAAAGAATTCTTTCCCTATATTTGTTTTTACTTTTCCCGTCAAGGGGGGGTTTGAAACCTTTACTTTCTTTTCCGTTCTTTTTTGTTCTGCCAGTCTTATCGGGTCTATTGTAGTTTGAGTGTACCACTTTTTGTGTAACCTCTGAATTTCGCTCCCGCGTTAAAAAAAGGTTTCATTGCTGACGGTTTCGAAAATCTCTTATTTATCCTCGGGTTTGTTTTTAATATGGAAGGGGGAAATGGTTACTTTTGTATTTACATGGGTGTGCCCTTTGGTTTTTTTTTGTATGGTTTTATAATTTGGTTGAGGCAACTTATTCTGGTAGTTCACTTTTTTTTTTTTTCTTCTATAGTGATTTTAGATTTTTGGGTTTTTGGGGATTTTACACAGTTCTTTTTTTTTATTTTCAAAGTTTTTAGGGTTGCGTTCACGAGCGAGGCCTCATCCCCCTACAGTCCGCTTGTTTTTCCCCAATTTTTTTGAATTCAGATAGATGAATAGTCCCACAAGTTCGCAAGTTTTCCCGGGGCCATCAAAAGATCCCATTGGACATCAAAAGTTTAAAATTCTTTTTTGCGCTCTTGGTCCAATTTCATTTTTGCTGTGAAGGTTTTTTTTGAGGAAAATTATTTCCATTTCTGCCCTGATATTTCAGTGATTTTTTGGGGAAAAATTTTTACTTTGGTGAGTAGACTTCTCATTTAAATTAGAAGTCTATAATAAAATGTTGTAAAAACTGAAATTTTCTTCTTGTTGATTCTTGAACCATTGTAGGCTTCGTTGTGTTTTTTTTCCCGAGGTTGGTTCGGTTTCTTTTGTTTTTTTTGGCTTTTTCTAAGATTTTTTGCTGATTTTTCCTAAATTCAGATTTGGATGGGTTTATCATCTGCAGTTGGGTTTTTCAGGAAGTGGGTTTGTGGTCTTTAGTTTTGAAAGCTTCTCTTTTCTGCTGTTGTTCCACTCTATCGCTTAAGTCCATTTTTTTTGGGGGAAAAGTCCTTTTTTTTTTTTCTAATGACTGTTGTGGTTTTTCAGGGTTTTTTTTAATTTTTTTGGATGTTTTTGTCGAGAATTGTGAGACCTTTTGTTTCCATTTTGTAGAAATTGCGGTTTTGTCTCTTTCACAAAAATTTTTTTGTCATTTTGGGTTTTTTTGAAATTTGTTTTTTTAAAGATGTTGGAATTCGTTGTTTTGATTTTTTGAATTCTATTGGCATCATCCTTTCTTTTATCCTCAAATGTCTTATTTTTAATGGCGGTGGAGTCGCCATGTTTTGAAGTCATATGTGTTTTTATCTTCTTTCTTGGCATTAGGGTTAAAAAAAGAAGAATGCTTTCCATCTCATGTTTTTGATAAACCTTTTTGTCTGTTCTATCATTCTTTTCATATAGCATTGAGGTTTGGCGAAAGGTATGTTTTTAGTAGTTTGTTTAAAAATTGATTTTGTCCATTTTAAAATCTGTTGGTTTAAGTGCTCAACGTGAGGAGCAATTAAGACAAATGGTAGTAAATACCAGCAGAGATAAAAAAAAATGCTCAACCGGACTGGGAGCAACATTTTTTAAAAGGCAAGGCTTAAAAACTATCTACAACGTTGTTTCATGTGGATGCAATCGTCCGGATGTGTGGGTCTGTGCTGCCGGTGTTTTATAACGGGAAAGCTCAAAGAGAAAAAGATAGACTAAAAATATATCCTGGAAAATCATAGAAAGAGCAGCCCCATACAACAACTTTAAAAAAGTTTGAAACCCTATGCTCAACAGAAAAGTAAATAATACTATGCAAACCACAACTGGCAACTTTAAATACTAGGAAACAAATGGATAACAACTGCAGGCACAAGTGGAAATTCCTATCAGTAAACAAGAACCAGAAACACGAAAAACACAGACAGCACGTGATGACAGACAACACAAGCAGTTATAAAACACCGGCAGCACAGACCACCACATCCTGACGATTGCATCCCATGAAACAACGTTGTAGATAGTTTTAAGCCTTGCCTTTAACAAATATATATATAAAATATAAAATATATTTTATATATATATTATTATATATATATAATATATATATAAATATATATAAAATTGCTGAAAAATTAAGTAGTGGAGGAAAACAAGTGCAGGTAAACCCAATTCTTCCATCATTATAATATGACTTGGCAAAGTTTTGAAAAAACAAATTGAAGATGAAGAAAATGGAAAATATATATCATAAATATGAAAAAACCCCTTTACTGGCTACTTTAGGGGGGCCATCGCAATCCCTCTCGAAGACAGATCTATATGTATTGCCCTGCTCCTAGGGCCCTTTTGTGCGCTGGATCAGACTCATCAGGGAGACACGGCTGATTGTACTGTGCTCTTGCGTCAAATAGAGACAAACCACAGTCCGTAAACCCGTTATATATATATATTATATATATATATTATATATATATATATATATATATATATATATATATATTATAGATTAGTGTGGTTAAAATCCCAAAATGATTTTGATAGTGCTCGACCCCTTGGGGAGCAACATTTTTAAAATAGGTTTTTTTTTAAATAGAATCTACAAATTTGTTTCGAGCGCGTTGCGCTGTCATCAGGATCTGAGGGCAGCGCAAAGCGCTCGAAACAAATTGTAGATTCTATTTAAAAAACATATTTTAACAAAAAATATATTTTATATATATATATTTTATATAATATATAAATATATATATTATATATATAATAATATATAATATATATACACAAATGTTGCCCCAAGGGGTTTGAGCTTTTTTAGATTTTAAGGACATTTTAATACTGTTAATAAATATATATATATATAAAATAATAAATATAAAATATATAATATATATTATAAAATATTATATATATACAGAGCGTGAGCGGCCATGCACACAAGATACATACAGAGACCACGGGACAAACACACACATGCACACACCAACCACACACACACCAACACACACAACAACACGTCTGTATCTATATACAATAATATAATATATTATATTATTATAATTAATTTATAATATATAATAAACAGATAGCAGAGACCACAGACAAACACACACACACACCCCAAAACACACACACACCCCACACACACACACACCGCCCCACGCATGCACTCAGGGCACGCACGCACGCAACCGTATACGCATGCTCGCGAGCATACCCCACACCCAAATTCACGCACATTTACAAACGCGCGGCGCGCAGCTGTCCGCTCGACATTTGCAATAATCATTGTGCATTACTTATTTTTATTTACCGTCAAGGCAAAGGGGTCTGCGGAGTTAAAAAAAAGGAAGAGGAGAGGATCGGCTTGTTGGGAAAAAGCTCAGGATGGTGAGGGGAGGAAGGGGGGGGGGTGGGGGGGGGGGGAAGGGGGGGGGGGGGGGGGGGGGGGGGAGGGTGGGGGCCCCATGGCAAGCGCCCTTCTGTTTACACAGCGGATTTTTAAAGGGATACAGAGCAGGTAATGACAAGTCCGACGGATAAGACAAAAACAAACAAAAAAAACACCCACCAAAAAAGAACAAGGGGCCCTCCGCTTTCATTAAGTGCAGGCCTGAAGGGACACATGACACACACTGGGGAGGCTCCAAATCGTGTCTCCTGTCTTCTGACGAAAACCTAGTGCTCCGTCTTAAACAGCCTCCCCCGACATACATGCCTTTTTCCCACTGAGGCTAGAACTCCGCGCTGTCTCTTGTGTGTCTGCTTTTTGCACTTTAAAAACGTGTGAGCAAAACATTCCCCCACTGACCCAAAGTATTGCTTTTTTACCCGAATGCTGGGCGACCCAGCGGGGAGGGGGAAAAATATTTTCGGCCACTTTCTTTTTAAATTTTCAAAACCTTTTTGATTTTCAGAATAAAACGGATGACACCCCCATCAAAAAAAAAAAATATTAAAAAACAATGAAAATAACCCTAGTTGGGAAACCACGTCGTAATTTTTTTGTTCTCCATTCAATGGTTTTCCCCCCCAACACAGCTTGCCTTTTTCTTTCCTCTTTTTTTTTTCCTCAAAAAAGAAGCGTTGAGTGATAATTCAACAAAAATGACGGTTTAATCTATAATTTTTTTTTTCCCCGCCAAAGTACATTAATGCACAACAAATTTTTACTGGACAATCTCCAGAATACAAAAGGATACACGCACACAACCCAACACACAACCCCCCCCCCCACACACACACACACACACACACACCACACACACACACACACACAAACCACACACAGAATCAAATGGGGGGTTTGGGGGGGAAGGGGGGGGGAGGGGGAGAGGAATACGAAAAAAAGCGAAAAAAGGAAAAGGTACTAAGGCAGAAACGAAAGAGCAACACGGGTATTGGGACCAAGACAATTAAAGGAAAAAAACGAGAAAAAGGAAAACGACAAAAAAACACCCCATCCCCAACGACAAGCGGTAAAAATTTATAGTTTGGCGGCGGACAGACAAAAAAGCGCAGACGGTTTGGGGACGCAGTGGGTTTGGTTTTGGTAGATGAAAGGGTGCAGGGGAGACAGATGAATGGGAGGGAACAGTTTAAAAAAAAATAAACTTACAAAAAAAATATCAGAGAACAAGAATGAAAACAGCGTGAAGAGCGTCGTCCCGTGCAAACCCTGCCTCTCCGACGCTGTTCCCTTTCCCAAAAAATGGCAAAAACCGCAGAACTTTTTCTTTTCCTTAAAAATTCTCTTCCTTTGGGAGCACAGCATTTCACTTACAGACCTCAAATAAAATTGCCAGGGGAAAGGGTTTAAACCCGACCCAAAAAAAACCACAAACAAACAAAACCCGGATATTTTTAAAAATTTCTGTCTTACAACCCCGACTGGAGGAATGAAAAATTTCACTTCTGCGGAGTGGAAT
>JAFLJL010017350.1:12971-17641 GCA_018398815.1 Conus ventricosus | reverse complement strand
TTTTAAACCCTTAATTCTTATGTGTCTGGGAAGATGTAAATATTCTCACAATCACCAAATCTTATCTAGCACGTAACCCTCGTTTTAATGTGTTAATAACGTCGATTTAGAGGGTTTGAGGTGTTAATTTTGTTTAAAACAGGTGTTAAAATTGGTCAAAACTGATATGTGATGGACGCGATGTGTATGTGAAAAGGGGGGTTTTCGTGCAAAATAACATGGGTGGTCTTGAACAAACATATTTACCTTTCTCTCTCTCTCTCTCTCTCTCTCTCTCTCTCTCTCTCTCTCTCTCTCTCTCTTTCTCTCTCTCTCTCTCTCTCTCTCTGTCTCTCTCTCTCTCTCTCTATTTTACACGACAGGTATTTATTCTTGTACAGGGAAACCTGTGCAAGAAATGGCTGTGGTTGACTTCGAATCACTAATCCAGGTGATTTGAACAATCTTCTCATTAACCCGCCAAGATTCCCATCCCAACCTCAACAAGGCTCTATGCGACAACCTGTCTGACCTTCTCCTTCCCTCCCTGAGACATCCCTTCTGGTGGCCTCTCCGCCCAGGACATCCCGTCTCCACATGGACCTCCTCATCTCCCCAGATTGCATTTGCTGGCCAGCCCAACCACCATCCCTCCAGCCAGCTCTGATACCACTCCGTCCCAATCCACATCCTCGCCATGCACAAAGCTGCCCCTACGGTCCCCCAAAGTCGCTCGAGTGAAACATGCACACACAGTTCCCCCCAGCATCACCACAAATACTCCACATATTCCAACAACGCAGAAACGAAGCTCTGCTCAGTCAAAACATGAGCATGCAAACACCCAAACAAAACAAAACCAACCACCTGCCCAACTCCGATGTGAAAACACCACGCCCACCCTCTCCTACAAGCAACGCAAAGGCGGCACACAGCTTGCGTCCTCAAAATCAAGCAAACCACCACGCTATTCCTACGCCTACTAATGTAACCCAGCAGTACACAACCTCAAACAAAAGGTCAACACTCTGGTCAAAACTATTGCCCAGAGGTTCAAAACTCTTGCACTCTCACACCAGAAGTATTCGCCAATTAGAAGCAGAAAACAGCCACCTAAAATCTGAACTCAAACACCTCAACAAACTCGGTTTATACCGCACCCAACCCAAAAACCCAACCACACCATCAGGCAGCCATACTGATTCTGCTCTGTCAGCTTTCCCCACCTCCAACAAGTTCTCAATGCTGCTCCACGTTAATGAAATGGGGAGCATGAGGTTCAGAACGACTCAGAAACAGACATGCACTCTGATCAAGCCACAGTGCAGACACAGTCTACCACTACAAATGTCCCCCACAGTCCAAGCAAACCAGCAATATTATCTCAGATAAAGACACTACTACTCAGACACTGACACAATGGGCTGGAAAACAGTCCACAACAGAAACCACCACCACAGGAACAACAAAACACCCAGTCAAAGACAGTGCAACTCAAAACGTCAGGGTCAGACTAGCAGCAACAACACATTATCACCTCGTCAGCTTCTTGCACAACTACGGGTTGACACTGATATCTCAATGTCATTATAGAAGACTCAGCCATGCGTAACATTACCCCAAGCCTCTTATTTTACAAAGGTAAGAGCCAAATCATCAGTGTTCCAGGTCTCACTGTCGATGATCTTATTCACTAGCTTAAACACATTCCACGCAACAACAACACACAGCAAACCATAGTACACATTGGAATAAAACACGTGCAAACATACATCAATCACAGAAAACACATGGGCACAGTGATCAAAAACATCAACATGCTTTCCCTCAGGCTAGACTATTGGCTTCCTCCATCATCCCCCCAATGGGACAGCACCCTCTCAAAAATTTCCGTCCACCTCTCCAACTTGACCCTCACTAAAGTGTGTGCCAAAGAAAACATTGTATATGCCGACCACACCTCCATTTTCATCACCAAAAGCGGAGCTCCACGCAAGGACATGTACAAACCCATCCCCTCCACCCCAGCCCCAACGGCACAGACAGGTTGGCGTACAGCCTCAAATACGCCGACCAAAAAAACTGCAGACAACCTCTGCTGAGGACGCCCATTAGAAGACCATGTGGCGAGAGCTGGATGCAGTCCTCGCACACCCCGGCCTCCCAGCTACAATATGAACACCAAAGAGACACTGGTCTCACTTGGTGTTCATTACCACAGCAGCCCTCAGACCTCCATCCTGCCCCCGGTTCAACAGCCACCTACAATGCCTGGATCAACAGGTGGATCTGTTCCCATCCTCCACCCTGGCGACCCGACATCCAGCTACCTCGGTCTCATCCTTGACAACCCGCGTCCAGCTACCCATCCTGCATCTCCGGCGACCCGACATCCACCTTCGTATCTTCCACCTTGGCGACCCAACTTTCAACTTCCCATGTTCTGCCTCCCAAAACCACCACCCAAAAAACGTGCAAACATACATCAATCACAGAAAACACATGGGCACAGCTGATCAAAAACATCAAACATGTTTTCCCTCAGGCTCTTTCAAAAAGTTCAATGAAACAGCATACCTCTATGACTTAAACATTTCCCCATTTCACTTAACTTATAATTACTCAGACGTCAATGATGCACTGTCCTTTGGTATCAAACATTCCTCACCTCATAAATAACACGCGCCGTTACATCAAAAAAGAGTTAGGCATCCGCAGAGAACCGTGGTTAACACCAGAATTGCTGTAATAAATGTATTTCGTGACCAACTCAAGGCAGCAAATTTGTTTGACGAATACAAAGAGCAGAGAAACTTTGTTTCAAACCAATTTGAAAAAGCCAAACGAGACTACTTCAGTCAAATGATAACGGATGCAAAATCCACAGCGCAATGTGGAGGGCAATAAACACTATTGTACGCAACAAGCGTACAGATTCACAAAATTCAAGCACAAACATCACCCCGGACAAATTTATTACCCACTTTCTGTCATTATCAGATACCCTTACTCAAGCTTCACAGACTATAAGAGCACCAAATGAATATACATGCCCGACTTCCCTAATATCATTTTGCAAACAAAAACTTGGATCCAGTAACTCAATCAAAATTCCCCTTCTTGCTGTACATGAAGTAGGTAGGCACATAGCGCAATTAAAGAATGAAAAAATCCATGGGTCCTGATAACATACCCGCATTTCTTCTCAAACTCGCTCTACCTTACATTGTTGAGTCTCTTACATACATATATAATTTATCAATTGAAACTAATGTTTTCCCTCAGGCGTTCAAAACGCCAAAGTGATCCCCCTTCCAAAATCAAATGATTTGTCGGACCCAAAATTATTTCAGACTATATCATTACTATCTATTCTATCCAAACCCCTTGAAAGACACATACACACACACGTATCTCAGTTCATGGAGAAAAACAAACTATTTCACACACTCCAATCTGGATTCCGAGCTAATCATTCCTGCCACACAGCATTATCACGAATGTGTGACTCATGGCTTTCAAATATGAACCAATCACAAATGACAGGGGTTGTCTTTCTTGAATTCAAAAGGCGTTTGATCTTGTTGATCATTCCATTCTTCTAAAGAAAATATCTGTCTACTTGAACCATACCCCAACAATCTCTTATTCAATCATACTTGAACGATAGGACTCAGTATGTGGCGCTTAATGGCAAAACCTCCGCTTCAGACTTTGTCAGACATGGAGTCCCACAGGGCTCAGTACTAGGCCCCCTACTATTCTGCATCTTCATCAATAATTTACCATTGTCCGTTTCAGATGAAAAGGTCACGACAGATTTTGTTTGATGATGACTCGTCATCCAAACGAATGGTAGTGATCTATATACAATAGAAAACTTCTCTCCATGAAAGTCTAAACGACGTGTCAGACTGGTGTCATTCAAACTCAATGGTCAGCACCCAGCCGAAACCAAATCTATTATTATAGCTACCCGCCAAAAACACCAGTTGACTCCTCTTTGCCTAAAACGTCAGTTGAATGGCACTTCTATCGAGCAGGTAGATGGGCATCGTGTTTTAAGGTTAACGATACATAAAGAATTGAAATGGCAATCTCATCTCAATAACGTATGCAAGGTAGTCTCAAAACACCTTTTCCTGTTATCTCAATTAAAGCGCTACGTCAACAGTAATGTGCTTAAACTTTTCTTCAATGCACGCATAATGTCACGTATCAATTACGCTTCAACGGGTGTGGGACGGAAGTAGCGACGTCCACAAAAAAGGCTGAATTTCTCCCCATAGACGTGCAGCAAAGCTACTCCATCCAGTTGTATCTCTAACAACAGACGAAAAACTAAAAGCGCTGAACATGCTTCCTCTGAATAGGCAATTGGAATTCAACAAGGCATCATTTATGTTTACAATCTTGACAGATACTATGCCATGTCGTATCAATGCCTTTTTTTTAAAGATCGAGCAGTTGTTCTGGCTCGACGAAATTCCTTCTTCCCTACCCACGCATTGATCTATACAAAACAAGCCTAGCTTACTCTGGACCATATGTCTGGAACTCACTTCCACCGAATCTACAAAACATAAATCCTTCAAAACTTTTCAAGAAACATTTGCATAAACATTTTATGTCTCAGTAATTTAATTGTCAATGCGTGGGTAGGGAAGAAGGAATTACAATGATTAGCGCCC
>JAFLJL010017350.1:5471-7971 GCA_018398815.1 Conus ventricosus | reverse complement strand
CTATGGAGATAATAACATGCAGAAAAGTGGTACACTATGCCCCGCTGCTCTGGCGGTAATGATGACTATGAAGATAATGATAGAAAAGTGATACACTATGCAGACCTCAAAGTTCCTATAGTCCCCGCTGCTGTGGCGGTAATGATAACTATGGAGATAATAAGAGGCAGAAAAGCGGTACACTATGCCCCGCTGCTGTGGCGGTAATAATAACAATGAGATAATAAGAGGCAGAAATGTGGTACACTATGCCCCGCTGCTATGAAGTAATGATAACTACGGAGATAATAAGAGGCAGAAAAGCGGTGCACTATGCCCCGCTGCTGTGGCGGTAATGATAACTGTGGAGATAATAGAGGCAGAAAAGTGGTACACTATGCCCCACTGCTGTGACGGTAATGATAACTATGGAGTTAATAAGAGGCAGAAAAGTACACTATACCCGCTGCTGTGGCGGTAATGATAACTATGAAGATAATAAGAGGCAGAAAAGTACACTATACCCGCTGATGTGGCGGTAATGATAACTATGAAGATAATAAGAGGCAGAAAAGTACACATATACCCGCTGCTGTGGCGGTAATGATAACTATGAGATAATAAGAGGCAGAAAAGTACACTATACCCGCTGCTGTGGCCGTAATGGTAACTATGAAGATAATAAGAGGCAGAAAGTACACTATACCCGCTGCTGTGGCCGTAATGTAACTATGAAGATAATAAGAGGCAGAAGTACACTATGCCCCGCTGCTGTGGCGGTAATGAACTGTGTGAGGTTCGCCGTGTCTAAGACACAGCCTGATAGAAGACAGCGCTCACCCTTTCCTCCCACTTCTTTAAACTTCCCTGGACTGAATCATGCAGTCATCTACTGCCGTGTGGGCAGAGAAAGTTTTGAAAAAGAAAAAAAGAAAGAAAACAGCAAAGAACAACAACAATGAAATTAAATTTAAAAAAATTGTTACAGATATGAAAAACTCTTCACTAGCTGCTTAAGGGAACCATTGCTGTAACATTTTTTTTTTTTCATTTTCCCAGTTTCTCCATCTTCAAACTCCCCTCTTCTCTCCCCTCCCCTCAAGTCCAAATCTTTGCCAGACAGTTCAGTTGTTGGCCTGCGCTTGTTTTTCCCCACTATTAGATTGTTCGTCTATGTATTTTTGTCTGACTTTATTCAAGTTTAAAGGCTGTGCCAGTCTTGAATAAAAGTTACTCTGTGTTAGGTTTCCTTATGGGAGCAAAACATACCCCACTTGTTTACTGTTTATCGTTTACTGTTCCCTACCTCATTTCATTTCCGATTTTGCTTTGATTAAATTGAGGTTATTTTGTATTTGTTTCTGTCCGTCTGTGTGTTTGTCTTTTGATCTCCCTTGCATCTTTGGGTGGATCCTCAGCGTAGGCTCAAAGACTGTCCCCTACATTTTATATTATTTGCATAATGTCTTTAGTTTTACAACAACTTTTTTTCCTCCCCACACTTTCGTTTGGTTGCATTTACTACTCTTCGCTGGCTGCTCTGGGGGTGCTATTGGATTCTTTTTTGCACCCATGGTGGTGAGAACACCACAGTATTATGGACTGTGGTGTGTCTGTATTTGACGCCGGGAGCGCAGACACAACCAACCGTGTCTCCCTGATGAGTCCCGATCCAGCGGGCGAAAGGCCTCGGAGCAGGCAATACAAATATATCTGCCTTCAAAAGGGATTGCAATGGTTCCCTTATGCAGCTAGTGAAGAGTTTTCATATCTGTAACATAATGTTTTTATATTTATTTTTTTAATTTCATTTTCCCAGTTTCTCCATCTTCAAACTCCCCTCTCTCCCCTCCCCTCAAGTCCAAATCTTTGCCAGACAGTTTCAGTTGTTGGCCTGCGCTTGTTTTCCCCACTATTAGATTGTTCGTCTATGTATTTGTCTGACTTTATTCAAGTTTAAAGCTGTGCCAGTCTTGAATAAAAAGTTGCTCTGTGTTAGGTTTCCTTATGGGAGCAAAACATACCCACCTGTTTACTGCTTATCAGACAGATTATTTATTATGTCAGTGTTTAAATTAATCAGAAATCTGGAAAAACCTATTGGACAGATTATTATGTCGTGTTTAAATTAATCAGAAATCGGGAAAACCTTATTAGACAGATTATTATGTCAGTGTTTAAATTAATCAGAAATCGGGAAAATCTTATTAGACAGATTGTTTTGTCAGTGTTTAAATCAATCAGAATTCGGGAAAAACTTATCAGATTGTCAGTGTTTAAATCAATCAGAAAACGGGAAAACCGAGGGCCCTTGGCATTTTCCCTGACGCCACCACAACATTATGTTTGTCTGTGTGGAGATGACGTGCGGCAGAGAAGAAGAAGAAGAAGAGAAAAACAGACCCGCGCAATATTATGCACTGATGATTGCGCACGTACGCACGTACGCACGCACCGCACGCACGCAAGCCACGCACCAGCAGCACGCACGCACCAACCACACACACACACACACACCAAC
>JAFLJL010017349.1:0-15000 GCA_018398815.1 Conus ventricosus | reverse complement strand
CGCCACACACACACACACACACACACACACACACACAAACACACACACACACACACACACACACACACAAGTAGAGGCTCTCATGCACGCGCAGAGGCTGTCATGCACGCACGCACGCACGCACGCACGCGGACACACACACACGCACGCACACACATACGCGCAGCGCATACGCACGCATTACACATGCACACACACCCGGACACACACATAACATTACTGTACATTTACATATATACATATTTATGGCGAGGAGAAATATAATATATAGATAGATAGATAGATAGATAGATAGATAGATAGATAGATAGATAGATGTGTGTGTGTTGTGTGTGTGTGTGTGTGTGTGTGTGTGTGTGTGTGTTGTGTGTGCGTGTGCGTGTGTGTATATGTATGCGTTCAGATGGAGGAAAAATGCATGTAAGTGTGTATCTCGCGCAGGAGATTTTTTTAAACTTTTGAACGAACAAATCGAAGGGGAGGGGGGAGAAAGGAGGTATGGACTCAAATGAGCGTGGGTCGTTCTGCTGCTGGCAGTTTGGGTTTTTTTCCGAGACTCGAACCTTCACCTTCTTGATGGCTCAAGGCTAGGTGGCCCCTTGGGACGGATGTCTGATGACTCAAGGCTAGGTGGCCGCCTTGGGACGGATGTCTGATGACTCAAGGTAGGTGGCCGCCTTGGGACGGATGTCTGATGACTCAAGGCTAGGTGGCCGCCTTGGGACGGATGTCTGATGGCTCAAGGCTAGGTGGCCGCCTTGGGATGGATGTTTGATGGTCAAAGCTAGGTGGGCCGCCTTGGGACGGATTGTCTGATGGCTCAAGGCTAGGTGGCCGCCTTGGGATGGATGTTTGATGGCTCAAGGCTAGGTGGCCGCCTTGGGACGGATGTCTGATGGCTCAAGGCTAGGTGGCCGCTTGGGACGGATGTCAGATGGCTCAAGGCTAGGTGGCCGCCTTGGGATGGATGTTTGATGGCTCAAGGCTAGGTGGCCGCCTTGGGGACGGATGTCTGATGGCTCAAGGCTAGGTGACCGCCTTGGGACGGATGTCTGATGGCTCAAGGCTAGGTGGCCGCCTTGGGATGGATGTTTGATGGCTCAAGGCTAGGGTGGCCGCCTTGGGACGGATGTTTGATGGCTCAAGGTAGGTGGCCCGCCTTGGGACGGATGTCTGATGGCTCAAGGCTAGGTGGCCGCCTTGGGATGGATGTTTGATGGCTCAAGGCTAGGTGGCCGCTTGGGACGGATGTCTGATGGCTCAAGGCTAGGTGGCCGCCTTGGGATGGTTGTTTGATTGGCTCAAGGCTAGGTGGGCCGCCTTGGGACGGATGTCTGATGGCTCAAGGCTAGGTGGCCCGCCTTGGGAGGATGTTTGATGGCTCAAGGATAGGTGGCCGCCTTGGGACGGATATCTGATGACTCAAGGCTAGGTGGCCGTTGTGTGTGACGGATGTCTGATGGCACAAGGCGAGGTGGCCGCCCTGGGACGGATGTCTAATGGCACAAGGCTAGATGGCCGCCCTGGGACGGATGTCTGATTGGCACAAGGCTAGGTGGCCGCCTTGGGACGGATGTCTGATGACTCAGGCTAGGTGGCCCGCCTTGGGACGGATGTATGATGGTCAAGGCTAGGTGGGGCCGCCTTGGGACGGATGTCTGATGACTCAAGGCTAGGTGGCCGCCTTGGGACGGATGTCTGATTGCTCAAGGCTAGGTGGCCGCCTTGGGACGGATGTCGATGGCTCAAGGTTAGATGGCGTTGGGGGACGGATGTCTTAATTACATAGGTATCGGTTACCTTTTCAAGTTGAGAAATGTCAAGCTGTATGAAGTTCACGTTTGTTCCTCCGCGACCATAATTATTCACATGAACCTCTTTTCACTGCCTTTGGGGGTCAGGTCCTTTGATTTACCGGAAAGTGAGAGTCGATTCATGAAATGATAGGCAGAGTTGTCTCCACCACCTCTTCCTCACACACACCTGCTCCGAACTACATGGTGAAGACTTTGGCTGGGAAACCAGATCCCTCAAACTGATGGCTAGACTCTATTCCGTTTTAAACGTGGCACTGTGAGATATATCAGTATTAATTCGTTTTAGGAAGCTGAGAGAGTAGTACTACATCGGTCTCATGCATGGCTTCCTGATTGTCTCTGGGTGGTTTTCCTATTCTTTGGGGTATGTGTCAGTTATCCATTCCGTCCAGTAAACCCGAATCCTTGCTCTGTATGTCAGCTGTTCCAGACCTTGATTTGTGACCTCCTGTTGTGTAAGACGTCATTGTGGAGTCTCTCATGGTTTGATGTTGCTTCTGGCAGTACTACGATGTCCTAGGCGCATGAATGTTCCTCCGTGTGTTTCTTCCCAGGCTTAACGCTGCTTTGGATGTAGTTAGAACGTGTTCACTCCTCGTTCATCCTGTCAGAGTGAACGCACAGGGTAATCTAATTTTCACCCGTTTCGCCAGGTTTGGTTTTTGAGGGTAGGGATCCATATACAGATCTCAGAATGAAGCTGATCCTGATCCTGAGAGAGGGCATTAGCCATATTTTTATTCCAGGTGCGAGATTCTTTGGGTCTGTGGCCCTGTTGGCATTGCTGGGCTGCCTTCTGGATTCTTTGGTATCCTCATCTTCAGGTAACTCCTGTGTCACATCTCTCACTTTGCTTTCGCTTTTCGCTTTGAACATCTCTTCACTTCTATTGATTCCAGTCCTGTTTGTTGGGGGGGGGGGGGGGGGTCCTTTATACTGCTAATCCGGAGGTCTTCCTTACTACGTCCACCGCCAATTGAAGATTCCATTTCTCTACCAACCTTTACTTAGGCTGGACTGATCTCACGAACCTTGTCTGTAGAGTCCACAAGAATGGTTTTTTCACCTTGCTTTGCACCATTTTGTACTCTGGAGGATGGATTTCAGAGGCAGCTTCAGGTTTGCGTGGTGAAGGTAGAGTGCAACAATAGTGAAAACAGGTGGGACACCAATCCATTTCCTTGTGTTAGTTATTGATTTTGATCTCTATCGATGTCACTGTGCTGGTGTTGATAGTGTAAATCATTCAGGGTCCAGAGGAACTTGGGGATCTGCGTGAACTGGAGGCGACAGACTTTTTATTGGCCGGGAGGACCACACGTTTCTTTTACCTGCAGACTTTCTTCCGCCATTTGTTTGGTGTCGTTCACCAAATTTGTGTCTTTCGAGGGAGTCATATTACTAACTCCCAAGGCCTTGGCTATTTTTCTTGTGCTGCTCTTAGAATGGTTCGGTAGGCCAAACTGAACTTCATTTTTCCAGACTCTTTTTTTTCTTTGTTAAGTGAGAGACTCTGTGACTTCTTTAAAATTCATCCTGAATGAAGTGACGAACTCGTCTTACTGCTTCTGTATTTTGTGTGTGGTTTGTCGTCCTTGTTGCGTCCAAAACTTTTAGAGGGAGCATTTTTATATCTATTTTCAGGTTTGTTGAACGTGTGCGACTTTTTGCTGCTTTTAAGATAACATCCATCGCTAACGTCAACAACACTGGAGAAACTACAGTGCCAACTTCTGGACTGGTCCAATCTGCTGTGCATTTGTATAGCAACTCATTGAGAAGCCATGGAAATACTTTCCTCAGCATTTCTCAGATGATTCCTTTCTGGACTAACCAATCCACGAATTCATTTTTTCTATATGCCAGCCTCGCCACAATAACGGACAAGGAGTTTCTTTTAGACGTTCAGAATCAATATTGATCTGAACTGGTTCATGCCGCTCTAGTTGTGCCCTTTGAAAAAAGTACATCACCAGCCATCATCCATTGGTCGATGATGTTCAAGTTCCTCCCTGCTGATCTTATCGGTCTGTTGGTCTAGTTCAAGGACCTTGACACATTTGTCATACCACAGACAGGGTGTTCTGTTAGGCTCTGGTGGTCATTAGGTGCAGGCTTTGTAACCTGCTTCCTTTACCTCATCCAGAGTTGTTAGATTGACATAGAACTGGTTCTCTCGCGCGGCATGCAGGCTGCTTCAAACCCTGGATTTTCAAGTGGGGGCTTTGCTGAGCGGACAGGAATATACCGACTACCGGATTTAGACAGGTCACTCAGCTGGGAATAGCACTTACTTCCGTCTGTCTTCTTAAGCGGTGGTGTTGCTACTGGGTGAACTGGAGTTCAGTGCACACGACCACAGGAATATAGTTTCGTCTGATGCTGTTTCAAGAGTGTCTGTTTCCCAGTGTGAGTGTCCCTGATTCTGACTGCCCAAAGCAGTGTCCTGAAGAGCTGGAAGGGGTCTCTGAGAATTCCATTTTGTGTTTCCTTCCTTTCACCCTCTTCGCCTCCGTGCTGAACTGGTTTATTGAGGCTCCTCCATGCAGAACTGGTTTACTGAGGCTCCTCCGTGCTGAACTGGTTTACTGAGGCTCCTCCGTGCTGAACTGGTTTACTGAGGCTCCTCCATGCTGAACTGGTTTACTGAGGCTCCTCCATGCTGAACTGGTTTACTGAGGCTCCTCCGTGCTGAACTGGTTTACTGAGGCTCCTCCGTGCTGAACTGGTTTACTGAGGCTCCTCCATGCTGAACTGGTTTACTGAGGCTCCTCCATGCTGAACTGGTTTACTGAGGCTCCTCCATGCTGAACTGGTTTACTGAGGCTCCTCCGTGCTGAACTGGTTTACTGAGGCTCCTCCGTGCTGAACTGGTTTACTGACACGGCTGTTCAGAGGGAGATCTTTAGTGTTCAGCGAAGCAAGGGAGCTTACACCTTTCCCTCTGCTGCACAGGCCAAGGTCAGGGAAGGCAGTGTTTTGTGCAGGCCGCTCCCTACCCGCTAGCTAACTGCGCTGTACACAGCGCTGCCTGTCTGCTGTGTGTACAGCCAGTCTAGCAGCCATGTTTTCGGCCTTGCTGAGCGGCCGTTAAAAAAAGGGGTTGTCAGTTTGACAATCCGTTGTTGTCGTGAAGAATACAATACTTATACGCTCCTGAGACGACTGTATTGACGAATTGCAGACAATTCTTTTAATACCAAACTCGACTAGGTTTATGTTCCTGCAGAGAAAGAAGAAACAGCATAACATTGTGTACGTAATCGGTCAGGCAACATTACAACAATGAAAATACACACAAAATCGATCAAAACTAACTCACATCAGCGCTTAATGGCAAGATGATTTTCCCACATTGATTAGTACACAAGTTTGATACATGCCTCTGCTCAGACTACAACAACAAAAAGTCAGATTAGATGCGTTTAAAGCTTGTTTGATCCCAAATGCGCAATGTAACTGACAATGACAGTTTCATGCAGCTGAACTTTGGCAGCCACACGCACATGACATGACCAAAGTCTCAAGCTTTGCATCAAACTGGTAAGTGATTTTTTTTTCCGAACAATTCTAACCTGTATTTCTTCTGTAATAAAATGCAAAATCAAACAGTCTTTTGATTCTTTTTCATCGCGTGCGCGCACACACACACACCCTCACACAGACACACACACACACACACACACACACACACACACACACACACACACACACACACACACACTATAACTAGGTACACACACTGGGTATGACTATATGCTGCAAACAATGTGTGTGTGTGTGTGTGTGTGTGTGTGTGTGTGTG
The DNA here is from genome assembly GCA_018398815.1 of Conus ventricosus. Classification (NCBI taxonomy): domain Eukaryota; kingdom Metazoa; phylum Mollusca; class Gastropoda; order Neogastropoda; family Conidae; genus Conus; species Conus ventricosus. The sequence continues at coordinate 9,378 of JAFLJL010017349.1, read as the reverse complement.
TGTGTGTGTGTGTGTGTGGTGTGTGTGCGTGCGCGCGCGCATGTTTACGTGCATGCGTGCGCACGCGCACACGCGTGCGTGCGTGAGAGCGTGCGTGCGTGGTGTGTGTGTGTGTGTGTGAACACGCGAACGCATTCCTGCTTTTTCAAAATATCGGAGACGGTGTGTAAGCTGTGCGCATAAGAAAATCAAGTAATATGGCATCTTCCAAGCCGGCCCGGCTGACCTATAGAACACACCGTGCCTGTGCCCAAGAGACAGCAGTATGAGCTGTATAGATAACACATGTCCAAACAGGTCACACACGCGTCAGTATCCCCCACTGTGGAAGACCAGTGAACCAGCTGCAAACCGAGTTCGCTGGGTGACCCTGGCTCACGAAATAGAAAACCCAGTGCTCACTGCACACACAGCACTGTCCAGATACATACATATAGTGCCGTCAGTCATTGTATTTCCCAAAGAACAAAAAGCAATAGTTTTCAAACTTGTACCTACGGCTAGAGAAAAATATGACAAATAACATATCAAAAAAGTAGAAGAAAGTAAACGTCACGAGGTACCGAAAACTTTGAAATTAAATCATTTTTGACGCATTATTTTGCACTCTGACGCCGACCGTCTGCTGTAGCCGGATTCTGCTGCTCGCGCTGCGCGCGCTACGTCATCTTCCTTACAGGGCGTGGCGCCACCCACATTTTCAACTGCGAAGTGATGGCGGCAACTGTTTCCGACACCGGCGAATCCCACTTTGGTGAATAGAACTGATTTCGATGTGTAAGTTTCACATATAACAACATACATAACAAAGTGAATACATACCAGACTGTTTGTCATCTGTGTCTTGTATATCAGTGGTTTTATATTTCGTCCTAGTGCATCAACACAACTTTCCCTCCACGCAGTCCTCACTGGAATGTATGGTCAGCAACCATCGTCAAAACACCACACACCACCACACACACACACACACAACGTACGTCAGATGAGAATTAAACTTAAGAAATATTTACGTAGAAATTACAACTTAGGTTTTTCTATCTTTCTTTTCCGCAGTTACAAGTTGGAGTCCGCGTGTGTGCTGTGTGGAGAAGCACTTCATCATAAAATGTCAAGAAACAGTGAAGCAGACTGAAAAGTGTGTTGCAGGTTTCCTTAATGCATGCCGTTTGAAAATTGAGAAAAAAATAACATTTTTACGTTGGACAAACTGTACATAAAATGTGTCGTCAGTCGTATTGCATCTCGAACGCTATCAAGCGAGATTTTAAAACGACAGAGAGAGGCTCTGGACATTGAAGATCCAAATACTAGTACTTAGATCCAACAGATGAAGTTTGATATTTCCAATGATTGCCTTCTTTTGTGCACAGCCTGTTAAAGATGTAAAAAAGGAAACATCTCCCTTTTCTAGATCAGGACATTTAGTTTCCCGTAAAATGTTGAAGACATTTGTTTGCATTGAGGACCAGAAGACAAGTGGGCTCACATGCACTTGGAAAAATAAAAGCTGCAATGATCTTCATGCTGCAGATGTTTTTATATCATAAGCGTGCAGTGTAAATTCAGAACACTGAAAGAAAACCCACAGGGGGTTCCTGAGTTCTTCAGAGGAAGAAAACCCCAGATACGGCATGTGCCAACAAAGGGAGACTGGAGATACACATCGTGCAAGCCTTCACACGTGTCATTCTTTTTTTTTAAAAGAAAAAGATGATGAGCAGATCACAATCACTGACTTGTGTAAATAGATGGAAGGGCACTTTATAGATGGGGGCACTTCTTACACAGACATAAATACATGCAGCAGAAAATCACAAACCACTTTGGAGATGAAGCAATAATTATCTGCATCAGAGGTAACAAAATGGTGTCACCTTAAGATCAACTTAGGGAAAATCCTTGCGCAGTTTGCAAAGTGCAACAGAGAAAAAGACACTGAGAAAAAATGAGAAAGAAAAAAACCCAGAATAATCAAAACAGCAGCAAGATTACTTCTGTCAGGTATTTTTTAAAAAAAACGCTGACACCTCAAAAACAGAATATCCATCAGCATCAGAGATTCAGACATTACAAGAAATTTAGACTATCTACCATCCTCATCGCTTCTTTTTCTTAGAACCGTGCTGGAAAGGGAAAAAGATCCTAACTTGAAAATTGCTTCTCTAGGTCAGGCACTGATGCAAGCAGCTCGGCCAAAAGTACTCATCCCACCCCTTCAGATTGCACTTGGAGTTGCCATGCACCACCTGACTAGCTCCAGAGACATTGTTGAACGAATTCACAGACTTGGTTTTGGTTCTTCATACACCGAGATTAATTTGCTTGAACTGTGTGCTGCTGCCGAGCAGGGAAGAGATTTGGGGGCGTCAACCCTAACAGCTTAATCCAGTTTGTGGCTGACAACATGAGGTTTACCTTCACAGCTAGCTGTTCTGTGCAAGAATGCTCTGCGCGGAAATGAAGAGAAGGGATGTGTGTGTTTGGTGGGGGGGAGGAGGGGGGGAGGAGGGGGGAAGGGGGGGAGGAGGGGGGGGAAGGAGGGGGGGAGGGGGGTTTAGATGACATCCCCATGCCACACACACACACACACACACACACACACACACACACACACACACACACACACACACACACACACACACAAACAAACAAACAAACATGAACACACACACACACACACACACACACACACACACACACACACACAACACACAGAGAGAGAGAGAGAGAGAGAGAGAGAGAGAGAGAGAGACGAGAGAGAAGAGAGAGAGAGAGAGAGAGAGAGGAGAGAGAGAGAGAGAGGAGAGAGCACAGAATCACAACAGAAGAAATGTAAAGGATTGCATGCACACAGATTAATGTGGATACAAGTTGAAGAAACAGAACAAATTTACAGGATTTGCACACACACACACACACACACACACACACACACACACACACACACACACACACACACACTCTCTCTCTCTCTCTCTCTCTCTCTCTCTCTCTCTCTCACACACACACACACACACACACACACACACACACACACACACACACACACACACACACACACACACACACACACACACACATAGTCACAGACACAGACAGAAACACACATGTGAGAATAGTGTATTCAGCATTTTGAATCTGTTAGATATACTCCTAGCTCTGAGAAGGATAGCCTTGTCTTGAGTCAGCTCAGCTGTTTTGTTGACAACACTTTCATATACATGTGTAATTGTCTCTGGCTTCAAATATTTGTTGCAGTGGTTGCCTATGAATGACTTCCCATGATAGGCCTGCTTGTGGATTTTTTTCTGATGCAGGGCAACATCTAAATGCTGTGTGACAGGACCAGACAAGTTTGGAAGATCAAGCTGTGATTTCCTGTCTTCTATTTCATCTTCTTTCTCCTTTACCTGCTCCATCAGTTCTTGTTGCTCTTGCTGGAAAACACTCAGGGGTGTGCTGTCATCTTCAGGCTCATTGAACACTATTCTTGATTCTAGCTGCCTTTTCTCTTCTTCTAAAGATTCAATCTTTTTCAGTTTGTCAACAAAGTCAGAAAAGACTGACTTTGTCTCTACCTGTTTGTCCTCAGCTGCAAAGGATTCTTCAATTTCTTTATCTAGAGAATGACACTCACCTTCCAGTAGGTCATGGTGCTTTTTTACCACTCCAGAAGAATGTGCAGATAGGGAGGTGCAACATGGCTGAGTGTAATGTCAATGACAGGTTTTCTGATGACATTATTGTGCAGCTTGGCAATTTTTCTTTTGGAATTTTGGAATCTTTTGTAATCTCTCCTGATGCCCTGTAAACTGCGTTGTGTGATGTTGCCTTCATTACAATGAGGTGGAGTGTGTATTTGGCTTGTTGATGCTGTGCAGTATAGACAGGGGTGTGTTCCTGAGCACCTGACAGACCATACAGCTTGAGCATAAAATCATAATCACCGAACAAAAACAATTTGATTGTCTTGTTTCTCCATGTCATGGACTTCAGCGCTGCCAGCTGTTCTTTGTAAGGATCCATGATTCTCTTCAAATTTCTTGGGCTGTCTTGCAGTCTACAATGGCCAGGACACAAGTGTTGTGTTTGGAGTTTGGATTGTGAAGATTTGCAATCTGAAGCATCAGTTTAAATGTACCACCCCCATGGTCCCCTCCTATCTTTACCCAGATCTCATCCTGTGGGATTGTATTGTCATGCCAGGTCAGCTTGTTCTCTCTGTCATACTGCTGCAACAGGTTTTCTACCAGCTTTGGAATGTCTTTGATTTCTCCTATTGTTTTATCTTCTTCTTTTTGTCTGCCATTCTCATCAACACAAATGAGTTTTCTCTGTATATTCAATTTCTCCAAACATTGCTTCTTTCTGTTTTTGTCTTTCTTTCTTTTCACAGTCAAATTTTAATCCTATACTTCTGAGAAATCTCTTTCTGTACTTTGTCCAGCTTAACCCCAGACTAGTTCTAAGTGCAGACCCTTGCTTTTTGGTCACTCTCACAGGGCCACATCCAGCAGCATCAAGAATCTTTTGTCTGTGGGTGCGAGCGGTTCTTCTGATTTCTGATCCATGTTGTTTGATCACATCCTCTCTACTGCTTCCTGAAATATTCATTCTGATCTTCTGTATCATGTGAGATCTTTTCTTCCTGAGAGGAGATGATGCCAAAGCAGAAGACTTACGGGGCTGTCTGATCTTTTTCAACACAATTGGCTGACCCCTTGTTTTGCACCTAACTGTTAAATGGTCACTTGACTGCCGCAGCTTCCTGCGTACCAAACGTGTCAGTAATTTTTCTTCTTCATCAGTGAGTGGTTATCAATATCCTCATCATCCGAGTCTAAATAGATCACTTTATTTTTCCGATGTCGGAAAGGCGATAGAGCTACATCACTGACTTGTGGCGTTTTCGGTGTGATTGGAGATGTTTGTGTGCAGAGTGTTTTGGGTTTTTTAACTGGGGTTGACGTAGACTGACAAAATGACGTTGACACAACTTTCGTCAACTAGCAAGTCGGCCGGATCAAAAGTTTGTTGTGCGGATCTCTTCAAGGCCCCCCCTACTCTTGGTTTTGGGGGACAACCACCTTTGGTTTGTGGTTTAAAGTGACTGCATGTTTTGCACTGACTGATTGACAGCTCTGGATCGAAAGTTGTCCAGATTTCTGACATTTTCTAAATATCGAGTGCAACACGGTCGATCGTAGTTTTGCAGTCGGACAGGTTGCTAGCGCGTTTCAGCCCATGAGTTTTTGGTAACATTTCATACAGATGGCTGTAGACTGCTTGCCTTCTTCATCATTCAAAATGTCTAAATTGTAACAATGTGAGAGTTCTGTGGCATAGTTTTTACATAATCTCACACAAAACCGTCTATCTTTCTCCTTTCGTAACACGCGTTCTCCACAAACTCGACACATAGAATTCAGTCTAGCACAGTGCAGACTGTAATCATGGTGCTCACTTACCGCTGACTGCTGAGACGCCATTGTAAGAGAAAAACTGATGAGTCACTTACGTCAAACTATACACACAAAATCACACTTTAAAGCACCTAATCTCGTTATAAAACACACACAGACACAAGCTGACTTCACATAATCCTCAGGCAACTCGAAATGAAACAAAACATCTGGGATTTAGTTGTATCCGAAGTTTGGAAAACAAGCAAAATCAGCCACAAGCACAGCGCTCTGCTACACGTCTCACAAAAGAAAGGGTGCCAAAGTGAGTGAGCCTGGCACCGCTACCATTGCTGAACTCGGTCAGGGTCAGCAGGTCACGCCGGCTGGACTAAATGTTCTAGTCAGGCAGGAAAGGAACAGCCGTGCTGAGGCTCTCCGTGCTGAACTGGTTTACTGAGGCTCCTCCGTGCTGAACTGGTTTACGGTAGGCTCCTCCATGCTGAACTGTTTACTGAGGCTCCTCTGTGTTGAACTGGTTTACTGAGGCTCCTCCATGCTAAACTGGTTTACTGAGGCTCCTCCGTGCTGAATTGGTTTACTGAGGCTCCTCCGAGCTGAACTGGTTTACTGAGGCTCCTCCATGCTGAACTGGTTTACTGAGGCTCCTCCGTGCTGAACTGGTTTACTGAGGCTCCTTTGTGCTGAACTGGTTTATTGAGGCTCCTCCATGCTGAACTGGTTTACTGAGGCTCCTCTATGCTGAACTGGTTTGCTGAGGCTCCTCCGTGCTAAACTGGTTTACTGAGGCTCCTCCATGCTGAACTGGTTTATTGAGGCTCCTACGTGCCGAACTGGTTTACTGCGGCTCCTCCGTGCTGAACTGGTTTACTGAGGCTCCTCCATGCTGAACTGGTTTGCTGAGGCTCCTCCGTGCTGAACTGGTTTACTGAGGCTCCTTTGTGCTGAACTGGTTTACTGAGGCTAATCCATGCTGAACTGGTTTACTGTGTGCTGAACTGGTTTACTGAGGCTCCTCATGCTGAACTGGTTTACTGAGGCTCCTCCGTGCTGAACTGGTTTACTGAGGCTCCTCCGTGCTGAGCTGGTTTACTGAGGCTCCTCTGTGCTGAACTGGTTTTCTGAGGCTCATCCATGCTGAACTGGTTTACTGAGGCTCCTCCGTGCTGAACTGGTTTACTGAGGCTCCTCCGTGCTGAACTGGTTTACTGAGGCCCCTTTGTGCTGAACTGGTTTACTGAGGCTCCTCCGAGCTGAACTGGTTTACTGAGGCTCCTCCATGCTGAACTGGTTTACTGAGGCTCCTCCGTGCTGAACTGGTTTACTGAGGCTCCTCCGTGCTGAACTGGTTTACTTAGGCTCCTCCGCGCTGAACTGGTTTACTGAGGCTCCTCCGTGCTGAACTGGTTTACTGAGGCTCCTCCATGCTGAACTGGTTTACTGAGGCTCCTCCATGCTGAACTGGTTTACTGAGGCTCCTCCGTGCTGAACTGGTTTACTGAGGATCCTCCGCGCTGAACTGGTTTGCTGAGGCTCCTCTGTGCTGAACTGGTTTACTGAGACTCCTCCATCCTGAACTGGTTTTACTGATGCTCCTCATGCTGAACTGGTTTACTGAGGCTCCTCCGTGCTGAACTAATTTACTGAGGCTCCTTTGTGCTGAACTGGTTTACTGAGGCTCCTCTGTGCTGAACTGGTTTACTGAGGCTCCTCCATGTTGAACTGGTTTACTGAGGCTCTTCCGTGCTGAACTGGCTTACTGAGGCTCCTCCATGCTGAACTGGTTTACTGAGGCTCCTCCGTGCTGAACTGGTTTACTGAGGCTCCTCTGTGCTGAACTGGTTTACTGAGGCTCTGCCGCGCTCAACTGGTCAACTGAGGCTCCTCCGTGCTGAACTGGTTTACTGAGGCTCCTCCGTGCTGAACTGGTTTACTGAGGCTCCTCCGTGCTGAACTAATTTACTGAGGCTCCTCTCTGTTGAACTGTTTTCTGAGGCTCTTCCGTGCTGAACGTGTTTACTGAGGCTCCTCCATGCTGAACTGGTTTACTGAGCTCCTCCACGCTGACCTGGTTTACTGAGGCTCCTCCATGCTGAACTGGTTTACTGTGGCTCCTCCGTGCTGAACTGGTTTACTGAGGCTCCTTTGTGCATACTGGTTTATTGAGGCTCCTCCATGCTGAACTGGTTTACTGAGGCTCCTCTATGCTGAACTGGTTTGCTGAGGCTCCTCCGTGCTAAACTGGTTTACTGAGGCTCCTCCATGCTGAACTGGTTTATTGAGGCTCCTACGTGCCGAACTGGTTTACTGCGGCTCCTCCATGCTGAACTGGTTTACTGAGGCTCCTCCATGCTGAACTGGTTTGCTGAGGCTCCTCCGTGCTGAACTGGTTTACTGAGGCTCCTTTGTGCTGAACTGGTTTACTGAGGCTAATCCATGCTGAACTGGTTTACTGTGTGCTGAACTGGTTTACTGAGGCTCCTCCATGCTGAACTGGTTTACTGAGGCTCCTCCGTGCTGAACTGGTTTACTGAGGCTCCTCCGTGCTGAGCTGGTTTACTGAGGCTCCTCTGTGCTGAACTGGTTTTCTGAGGTTCATCCATGCTGAACTGGTTTACTGAGGCTCCTCCGTGCTGAACTGGTTTACTGAGGCTCCTCCGTGCTGAACTGGTTTACTGAGGCCCCTTTGTGCTGAACTGGTTTACTGAGGCTCCTCCGAGCTGAACTGGTTTACTGAGCTCCTCCATGCTGAACTGGTTTACTGAGGCTCCTCCGTGCTGAACTGGTTTACTGAGGCGCCTCCGTGCTGAACTGGTTTACTTAGGCTCCTCCGCGCTGAACTGGTTTACTGAGGCTCCTCCGTGCTGAACTGGTTTACTGAGGCTCCTCCATGCTGAACTGGTTTACTGAGGCTCCTCCATGCTGAACTGGTTTACTGAGGCTCCTCCGTGCTGAACTGGTTTACTGAGGATCCTCCCCGCTGAACTGGTTTGCTGAGGCGCCTCTGTGCTGAACTGGTTTACTGAGACTCCTCCATCCTGAACTGGTTTACTGATGCTCCTCCATGCTGAACTGGTTTACTGAGGCTCCTCCGTGCTGAACTAATTTACTGAGGCTCCTTTGTGCTGAACTGGTTTACTGAGGCTCCTCTGTGCTGAACTGGTTTACTGAGGCTCCTCCATGTTGAACTGGTTTACTGAGGCTCCTCCGTGCTGAACTGGCTTACTGAGGCTCCTCCATGCTGAACTGGTTTACTGAGGCTCCTCCGTGCTGAACTGGTTTACTGAGGCTCCTCTGTGCTGAACTGGTTTACTGAGGCTCTGCCGCGCTCAACTGGTCAACTGAGGCTCCTCCGTGCTGAACTGGTTTACTGAGGCTCCTCCGTGCTGAACTGGTTTACTGAGGCTCCTCCGTGCTGAACTAATTTACTGAGGCTCCTCTCTGTTGAACTGGTTTACTGAGGCTCTTCCGTGCTGAACGTGTTTACTGAGGCTCCTCCATGCTGAACTGGTTTACTGAGCTCCTCCACGCTGACCTGGTTTACTGAGGCTCCTCCATGCTGAACTGGTTTACTGTGGCTCCTCCGTGCTGAACTGGTTTACTGAGGCTCCTCCGTGCTGAACTGGTTTACTGAGGCTCCTCCACGCTGAACTGGTTTACTGAGGCTCCTCCGTGCTGAACTGGTTTACGGAGGCTCCTCCATGCTGAACTGGTTTACTGAGGCTCCTCCATGCTGAACTGGTTTACTGAGGCTCCTCCATGCTGAACTGGTTTACTGAGGCTCCTCCATGCTGACTGGTTTACTGAGGCTCTCCATGCTGAACTGGTTTACTGAGGCTCCTCCATGCTGAACTGGTTTACTGAGGCTCCTCTGTGCTGAACTGGTTTACTGAGGCTCTTCCGTGCTGACTGGTAAACTGAGGCTCCTCTGTGCTAAACTGGTTTAATGAGG
>JAFLJL010017348.1:12500-30000 GCA_018398815.1 Conus ventricosus | reverse complement strand
ACTGGTTGCTGCATGTGAGGCACGTGCACACCATGCAGAGCAAAGTTTAACCAGCAAAGGCATGCAGCCTTTATAAAGCCGCGCTACAAGGTTCAGGTAACGACTTGCCGTCTGAGCGCTACAGAGATGCCAAGACTTTCGAGCAGAGGAACGCAATCGTGCCTAGGCCATCTGGAGGCTGGTGTGGATGCCAGGCAGGTCGCCAACATCTTTAACGTCCACATCTCAACCATCTATCGTCTGCAGCACCGCATGCGAGTCACTGGTACCACTGATGATCGTCCCCGGCCAGGCCGTCCTTGGGTCACCCACACAAAGAGAGGATCGCCATCTTGTTCGAACCCATCTGTGGGACAGGCGGCAAACAGCCGCTAACACTGCTCGACAAGTGCTGGGAATCTCCAGCAACGAATCAGCCTCAACACTATGCGGCGGCATCTTCAGGAGAACGGGCTGGCATGTAGGCATCCTCACAGAGGTCCGGTACTGACACCAAGACGCCGGCAGGACAGGCTGCATTGGGCACAAGCCGAATCAACTGGTGCAGGCAGCAGTGGGGACGCATACTGTTCTCAGATGAGAGCCGTTTTTGTATTGACATGGCTGATGGTCGTGTCAGAATATGGCGTCGACCTGGTGAACGCTATGCTGACTCCTGTGTGGTAGAGCGGAACCCCTGGGGAGGTCCGAACGTTATGATATGGGGTGCAATTGGCATTAACCACGCCATAGGACCAGTCATCTTTCAGAACATTGGTCCTGGTCGCGGACAGGGTGTCAATGCACAGCGCTACATCAACCAGGTGCTCAGACCCCATGTCGATCCTTTCTTTGCGCAACACCCAAACTGGACATTCCAACAGGACAATGCAAGACCACACACCGCCAGGGCCACCCAGCAATTTCTTCAGCATAACAACGTCAATGTGCTGCCCTGGCCAGCCCTCAGTCCCGATTTAAACCCAATAGAACATTTTTGGGATGAACTTGGCAGGCGGTTGGACCTCCTGCGTCCACGACCAGCAACAGCGGCTCAACTTCACCAGGCCATCATCCATGTGTGGGCTGGTGTGCCAAGGGGACGCATCAACCACCTGGTCCACTCAATGAGCCGCAGGTGTCAAGCAGTTGTCAACGCAAATGGTGGCCACACACGGTATTAGGACTTCAAGCTGGTTTGTCACGTGACCTTGGATTTTCCACACAAAAGACATATTGCTGATGACATTTTCACACATTACCGGTGTAATGAATCAAATCACGTTGAATTCTCGCTTCCACTCTGTACAATTGTGACCAATAAAATTCACCCCCAACCTTCAGCTTGTTTTGTTTTCGCGTTTTTTATGGAAGTCAGTATATATATATATATATATATATATATATATATATATATATATATATATATATATATATATCTATATATATCTATCTATATATATATATCTATCTATATATATATATATCTATATATCTATATCTATACGAGTGTGTGTGTGTGTGTGTGTGTGTGTGTGTGTGTGTGTGTGTGTGTGTGTGTACACACACACACTCACACACACACACACACACACATATATATATATATATATATATATATATATATATATATATATATATACAACAAACTAATAAATTCCAAGGATAAGTACCGCACCGTTCCAGCAACTTACAGAGCAGCTTGGTGTTGCAATGACTGCAAGAAATATTGAATTATAAAATTGAATTATAAACAAAGCTTGCTCTTATGTCTTAGATTGAAGAAATAGGGGGAGATAAGCATTCATATCTGCAGTGGTAGATGATTCTGCCTAACTAACAGTATGTGCTTGAGTGGGTGAATGGGGAAAAATAAAATAAATGCTTCTCAAAATGAGCCTTCAGCATATAAGAGAATATAAGCCTGCTGAAGGCTCATTTTGAGAAGCATTTATTTTATATTTCCCCATTCACCCACTCAAGCACATACTGTTAGTTAGGCAGAATCATCTACCACTGCAGATATGAATGCTTATCTCCCCCTATTTCTTCAATCTAAGACATAAGAGCAAGCTTTGTTTATAATTCAATATATATATATATATATATATATATATTATATATATATATATTAATATATTATAATATATATATATATATATATATATATATATATTAGTTTAAAATAGGGCTTTAAAATGGAAAAATTAAAGCCTACAAAATTGTTTCCAGCTAAAAATGCTCTCCTCAGAGCTCTCCTCCCTCCCTCTCTCTCTCTTCTTTCCTTCCATCCCCCCTCTCTCTCTCCCTGTCTCCCTCTCTCTCCCCTCTCTCTCCCTCTCTCTCTCCCTCCCTCCCTCCCGCCCGGTCTCTATTTTAAACTGGTATGTCGCTCCCTACTTGGTTGAGCACTCTTAACATTCTGAGTGGCTTTTTAACTCTCTCTCTCTCTCTCTCTCTCTCTCTCTCTCTCTCTATATATATATATATATATATATATATATATATATATATATATATATATATCTAATATATACACAAAGAAAAAAGTTAAGCACCCCCTTATATTTTCAACTGTCAGAACTGACAACAACAATGTATGACCCCAAAATTTTCAATTTTGTCAAGAATGGTGTGTCATTAAAAGGATAAAACCAGTCAGGCGTGTATGTGAAGCATAGTCATGGTGTGGCATGCACGTGCATTACGGTTTTTGAAATTTTTAAAATTGAGGTTTGGTGAGTCATCCAGTTTAGCAATCACAGTTGGTTTTAAGAAAATAAATTCTTTGCAAAGAAATATGGTGCGAAGGAGGATAGCAGAGGCCAAACGATGGCAAATTATTGGCATGCATTCCACTGGAATGTCCTTCAAAGCAATCGGGCGTCAATTGGGCTTCCACTGCACTGTCATCAGCCGGCTTGTGAGGAAACACCAGCAAACCAACCATGTGCAGGACCGCCCACGATCTGGCCGACCACATGCAACGTCACAGCGCGAAGACAGGGCTCTACTTCGCATGATACGCCATGAGCCATTCGCTACAAGCACCAGCTTGAAACGACAGTGGATGCCTAACAGACAACTTTCCACACGAACAGTGCAGAACCGCTTAAAAGCCCATGGATATAAGGCGAGGAGGGTTATCAAGCGCCCTCTGTTGACTGACCACCACAAAAGACGGAGTTTGGACTGGTGTCTCGCTCGGTGGGGGTGAACCTGAGGAACTGGAGAAAGATACACTGGTCGGACGAAAGCAGATTCCTGCTGCACGTCACGGATGGAAGATCAAGGGTTTGGAGACGCCCAAATACAGCCTATGCGCCCAGGAACATACAGGCAACTGTTCCTCACGGTGGCGGTTCCATAATGGTCTGGGGTGCCTCTCACACGACTGCAAGCTGGATTTGATTACCATTCGAGGAACCCTCACAGGCGGACGGTACATCCGAGATGTCCTTGAGCCGGTCGTTGTGCCCCATTTTGACAACCACCCACTTGACACCAGACCAGTGTACATGGATGACAACGCCAGGCCTCATCTTGCTCAACAGTAACAGGCTTTCTCCGGCAAGAAGCAGTGCAGACCCTGCCATGGCCTGCCATGAGCCCAGACCTCAATCCACTGGAGCACATCTGGGACATGATTGGCCGTCGTTTGCAGACCTTGAACCCTCCTCCACAAAATCTGCATCAACTGGAAGCTGCACTGCATCAGGAGTGGCAGCAACTGACTATGCAACAGATCCGGCGAGTGACTGGAGGGATGCGACGCAGGGTTGAGGCGGTCATCCAGGCTCAGGGCGGATTCACGCGCTACTGAACATTTTCATTTTTCTTTGGTTTATGGAGATTCATGGCAATGTTTTCAAATGAAATTGCCACTTTGATTAAGCACTATGATTTTGTAATGGCCATACTTTTCATGGGTATTTTTTCATGTGAAAATGTCATTGATCTTTCTTTAGCAATACACATTCTGTTTATGATTTTGTATATCATTTGTTGTGTTTTCATGTTGTCAATATCTTTATTTAATAAAAACAAAAGAAAAAAATGTTCCACATTAAACAATTTAGTACAAAAAAGAATTTCAGTTTCTTCAAACTAAAAAACATTGGGGGTGCTTAACTCTTTTCTTTGTGTATATAAATAGACAATCGAACTTAACAGCGTCAATACTCATCACTGACCATTGCCTTACATGCCATTTGTTCCTTTCCCCCTCTCCCCTTTTGTCCCTCTTCTCACCTCCCCCAACCCACCCACCCCCTCCCGTTCACTGTCTTTCATTCCGTTCTTGTTCCCATTGGAAGTTTCTGGCCCCCTCCCCTGTCTTCCCCTTTCTTCACTTTCTTCCTCCCTCCGTTCTATTCTCTCTCTCTCTCTCTCTGTCTCTCTCTGTTTCTTTCTTTCTTTCTCTCTCTCTCTTCTCTCTCTCTCTCTCTCTCTCTCTCTCCCTGTGTGTGTGTGTGTGTGTGTGTGTGTGTGTGTGTGTGTGTGTGTGTGTGTGTGTGTGTGTGTGTCTGTCCCTTTCTCTCTCTTTCCATCCCTCCCCTCTCTCTCCCTTTCCCTCCCTCCTTATTCTCTCTCTCTGTCTATCTCTCTCCCTCTGTTTCTCTCTCTCTCTCTCTCTCTCTCTCTCTCTCTCTCCCTCTCCCTTTCTCTTTCCCTCCCTCCCTTTCTTTCTTTACTCTCTCTCTCTCTCCCCTTTCCCTCTCTCCCTCCCTCTCTCTCCTCTTTCCTTCCATCCCCCCTCTTGTCTTCCCTGCTCTCTCTCTCCCCCTCTCTCTCCCCCTCTCTCTCTCTCTCCTCCCTCCCTCTCTCCCTTTCCCTCCCTCCCTCCCTCTCTCCTCTCACTCCCCCATCTCTCTCCCTCTCTCCCTCCCTCTCTCTCTCTCTCTCGTTAGCGACGCAAAATGAGCTAGTTTAATGTTTCTTCTTCTTTCTCTTTCTTTCTCGTTCGAACGCGGGCTTTGTACAACTGTGGCGTGGCGCCGTGTGGTCATGTTCTTGGGTGGTCTCCCCTGATCTGGTGTGAGAATTTGATGGCAGGAGGAGGCGGAGAGGGGCGGGGAGAGGAGGGTGGGGGCTGAGGGAGGGGAGGCTGGGAGGAGGAAGAGGAGTAGGGGGGGGGGGGAGGTGTGTGTAGGGGGGGGGGGGGTGTGGTGGTGGTTGCCTGTTATAAAGCCCGGTCGCCAACCGCAGGAAGAACTGGATGAAGAAAAAGGCTGACAATGGAGATCTTAAATCTTCGCAGATCGTGATCCCAAAGCAGCCCCCCCCCCCCAAAAAAAAAAAAACAAACAAAAAAACAAAACAAAAAAACAACAACAACAACAACAACAACAACAACAACAACAACAACAACAAACCCAACCCGGTAAAGAGAAATACTTAAAGGAACACATCAAATATACAGACACATAATTAAATAAACGAAGCGATGAATAAATAAATAAATAAATAGATACCGGTAAAATGAATAAACAAGTAAACTAATATTAATTTCATCATTGTGATGAAGAAAAAGTTCTTGCCATAATGAACTAAACAAATATACTTTAAAAAAATCACCTCTATGATATCAACATATCGTTAATGATGAATAAACTTTATTGGAAAAAGAGATGGGGGGAGGGAGTTGGAGAGGGGGGGGGGGGGAGGGGGCGTCGGGGAAAGGAGGAGGAGGAGGAGGTACGGGGAAGCCCAGAGAGAGGAGCAACAGCGTGTCTCTCTCGGCATTCCGACGCCCATGCCTGTTCCGGAACGTTGTTTCCCAGGAGGTCACTGCCTCAGTTGCCTCTCTTCCGGTCACCTCTGGCTCCAGTTCCCCTCTCCCCTTCCACCCCCCCTCCACCCATCCCCACTTGTCCCCTGTTGTGCCCACTCATAACGTTCTGCCTTTCCATCACCCATGGCTGAATCCGCAGGTCCGAGTCCATGGTTGTATTACAGACGAGGCCCAAAACTCTATACATTCTTTAGTACACTAACAAAAAGCTGCACCTGGCTTTTGACGTCAGACCAGTCATTGCCAAGACATAGTCATCGCACAGTCCTTGACCCTTGACCCATGACTGTCCAGACATAGTCATCGCACAGTCCTTGACCCTTGACCCATGACTGCCAAGACATAGTCATCGCACAGTCCTTGACCCTTGACCCATGACTGTCCAGACATAGTCATCGCACAGTCCTTGACCCTTGACCCATGACTGTCCAGACATAGTCATCGCACAGTCCTTGACCCTTGACCCATGACTGTCAAGACATAGTCATCGCACAGTCCTTGACCCTTGACCCATGACTGTCAAGACATAGTCATCGCACAGTCCTTGACCCTTGACCCATGACTGTCAAGACATAGTCATCGCACAGTCCTTGACCCTTGACCCATGACTGTCAAGACATAGTCATCGCACAGTCCTTGACCTGACCCATGACTGTCAAGACATAGTCATCGCACAGTCCTTGACCTTGACCATGACTGTCAGACATAGTCATCGCACAGTCCTTGACCCTTGACCCATGACTGTCAAGACATAGTCATCGCACAGTCTTGACCCTTGACCCATGACTGTCAAGACATAGTCATCGCACAGTCCAGCCCTTGACCCATGACTGTGCCTGACTCAAGATCCAATGTCTGCTTCTTTTCCTTTAAAAAAAAAATAATTTTAGCATGCATCCACACACCACCATTTTTCTGTCATCTGCTAGACTTTCACTCCCAAATCCTCGTGGTCTTATCAATGGCGTAGAAACACAAGGAGTCCACAAGCCATGCATGATTCTGCTATCCTTGCTACGTAATTTACTGACCCAGAATTCCTGGAATAAAATCGTTTTTCTTTTTCACATTACAAAACAACACAACAACAACAACACTTTTCTTCTTCACACAGCCAGGGCGATTCTCATCTATTCACACTGCACTGTTACTACTTGACCTTTGCTGTGACCCTGAACTCTGACCTCTTGGGGACATGGCGACGGGCACCGACGTCGATCAGAAGGACAGTGTTGTGGTTGACGGAGAGTGTCTATTAGGACACTGCAGTGCATGTTGGGTAACTTGTGTAGGCGTGGGGGTTGGGGGGGGGGGAGTGCGTGCGTGCGTGGTCGTGTGTGTGGGTGGTGCGTGCGTGCGTGCGTGGTGTGTGTGTGTGTGTGTGTGTGTGGTGCGTGCGTGCGTGCGTGCGTGCGTGCGTGCGTGCGTGCGTGCGTGGTGTTGTGTGTGTGTGGACATTTATTCAGTTCATATTTACTAACCTACTGGTCCAAGGACCTGCGACAACTACCAAAACTAAAAGAGCTGAGACAATGACATTCACACGATAAGCAATTCTGAAGATATGTCATACTCTGTCGACATGGCCAGAGATGTACGATGGCTTCAGGAAGGATTGAAGCCAAAAGAAATATCAGACTTTTTTCATCATCTCCGGCCTGCGTGAGTAGGCAAACTTTGCTGTTGGGGGGGTGGAATATGCTTATTCTTTTTTCTCCAGTCGCGCGTTTTCTTTTACTGGCCGTTTCTTGACTGTGCATGAGACTGTAGATCTCTGACCCTGTGGGTGATGTGGAGACCGTCAGTCAGTTCGTATGTGTCGGCCAGTGTCTAGGATACTGCAGCATTGTTGGAACTTAGCTTTTTCTCATGGCGACGGTGTCTTCGCTCTGGCATCAGAGGAGTGAGGACATGCTCTGAAGATATCAGACTTGTTGGGTATTTGTTTTTTCGCAAGGTATCGGAAACATTTCGTGACAGCTCCTCACTTCCAGACCTGTCCCAAACTGCTACGGTCAACCGTCTCGTCCACACAGTCACAATTGTGACATGACATGTCTATACATGTCCATGTCGACACTGGCCCAACTGTACATGCTCAGAGTGCATTGGCCCAACGTCCACTGTCTACATTGTCCGCCACACGTATCAGTCCATACATTGTCCACACTGTCCCACACAGTCCACCATGTCCCACACTGTCCCACACTGTCCTCACATGTCCCAACGTCAGTCATGTCCACACATTGTCCCCACACTCGTCATCACACAGTCCCCACATTGTCCCCACACTGTCCTCACACTGTCCTCCACATGTCCCAACTGTCTCACACTGTCCCCACACTGTCCTGTCCCCACACTGTCCTCACACTGTCCTGTCCCACATGTCCGCCACATCTGTCCCCACACTGTCCTGTCCCCACACTGTCCTCACACTGTCCCACACTGTCCCCACATGTCCTCACACTGTCCCACACTGTCCCACACTGTCCACACTGTCCCACACTGTCCTCACACTTCCCACACTGTCCCCACACTGTCCCACACTGTCCCCACACTGTCCCCACCTGTCCCACACTGTCCTCACACTGTCCCACACTGTCCCCACACTGTCCCCACACTGTCCCCACTCTGTCCTCACACTGTCCTCACACTGTCCCCACACTGTCCCCACACTGTCCTCACACTGTCCCCACACTGTCCTCACACTGTCCTCACACTGTCCCCACCTCTCAACTGTCCCCACACTGTCCTCACACTGTCCTCACACTGTCCCCACACTGTCCTCACACTGTCCCACACTGTCCCACACTGTCCCCACCTGTCCTCACACTGTCCCACACTGTCCCCACACTGTCCTCACACTGTCCTCCACTGTCCCCACACTGTCCTCACACTTCCCACATGTCCCCACACTGTCCCCCACACTGTCCTCACACTGTCCCCACACTGTCCTCACACTGTCCTCACACTGTCCCCACACTGTCCTCACATGCTCCTCACAACTGTCCCCACACTGTCCACACTCCACACTGTCCCCACACTGTCCTCACACTGTCCCCCACACTGTCCTCACACTGTCCCCACAGCTGTCCTCACACTGTCCCCACACTGTCCTCACACTGTCCCCACACTGTCCCACTCACATGTCCCACACTGTCCTCACACTGTCCTCACACTGTCCTCACTCCACTGTATCCCACATGTCCTCACACTGTCCCCACACTGTTCCTGTCCCCACACTGTCCTCCACACTGTCCTACACTGTCCCCACACTGTCCTCACACTGTCCCCACACTGTCCCGCCCACTGTCCTCACACTGTCTCCCACACTGTCCCACACTGTCCTCACACTGTCCTCACACTGTCCCACACTGTCCCACACTGTCCTCCACACTGTCCCACACTGTCCTCACACTGTCCATCCACACTGTCCCCACACTGTCCCTCACACTGTCCCCACACTGTCCACATGTCCCACACTGTCCTCACACTGTCCCACACTGTCCCCACACTGTCCCACACTGTCCCCCCACTGTCCCCACACTGTCCTGTCCCACACTGTCCCCACACTGTCCGTCCCGCACTATCCCACACTGTCCTGTCCCCACACTGTCCCACACTGTCCCACACTGTCCCACACTGTCCTGTCCCCACACTGTCCCCACACTGTCCTGCCCACACTGTCCCCACACTGTCTGTACCCCACTGTCCCACACTGTCCTCACACGGTCTTAGAATGAAAAGAAAGATTAAAAAAAAAGAAAAGAAAAGAAAAGAGACAAAGAGAAAAACAATCAAACAAAAACAGAACTGTGCACACGCTTTCTTGAAAACATATACATAAATACCTTCTTTTGAAAAAAAAATTCTGACGCAACATCTGTTGCAATTTAGCTGCCGCAAAATAAGGCAGTTTCTGTGACTTAAGCCTCCCCCCCCCCCCACACACACACACACAGACACAGACACACCAGAAACAGACACACCCAGACACAGACACAGACACCACACACACACACACACACACCACACACACACACACACACACACACACACACACACACAGACAACACACACACACACACACACACACACACCACACACACACACACACAAGCAAAACAACAAACAATCCGCGAATTCTACTTCTTTTGCTGATGGCATTTTACCGGCCCTCACCGGTGAAAGCTGCCGCCATGGGAATGCCCCTCGTCATTCTCACGTTGCATGCTCAGCAAGCTCTCCCCATTCGTCTCTCGCTCATCTCCAGGATGATCTGACTTCAAACAATCGTCGGATGAACGCACCGTGTCGCCTGCTTTATTGCTTTCGCTCTTTGAACATTCTCTGAAGTCAAGAACGGTTTTTCCTGCCCACAATGTGCGAAATATGACAAGTGCCGCCATCAATATTCCCTCCCCCCCCCTCCCCCCCGTCCTCCCTCCCGACTCAAGGGCTGGCAGCCAAAATTCACGTCCATTTATTTATCTTTTTTTTTCTATTGTGAGATAACTTTCAAGTCACTCTCTTTGCGTTCCATCTCCTGTACCGTTTTTTTTTTTTAAAATGGCGTGACAGTGCGGAAGTTTTCTGCAATGCATTCTGGGCGCTCTCTGCCGCCAATCACCAGCCTTTCACGTCAAAGCTGATTTCACGGACTGAAGAGCGCGAGACAGAGAAACAACTGGAGAGATTGTTCAGCGAATTTTTTTTTTTTCCGTCCTCTTAAATTTTTTTTTTCTTTCCATTTTTTTTTGGGGGGGGGGGGGGGGGGCGGTGAAGGGGCGAAAGGGAGGAGGGAGGGCGGGGGGTGGGGTGGGGGTGGGGGGACGGAGGAGCGGGGGACTGGGTAGCGGGAGATACGTTTGTGTGTAGGTTGCTATCTCTTCATCGCCATTTTTCTTCTTTTCATTTGCTTCTACCGCATGTTCTTCCCATTTTCTTTGCAGTGAGAATGGTTCTTCCTAATGCACTTCCAGTAGCTGTTGTTGATGTTAGTGGTGGTGGTGGTGGTGGTGGTGGTAGTTGTGGTATTGCAGTTGTCTTCGTTGTTGATTAGCCTCTTCATCGCCACCATATTCTTCATTTCCCTTTTTCTTTCTCTCTCCCTTCCTGTGTCTTTCTCTCTTACACCCCCCCTCCCCTCCTCTCACTCCCCTCCTTCTCTCACTCCTCTTCTTTGTGTCTCCAGGAAATAGGTCTGACAGTTAAAAGAGGAAGAATGTAGCACCTGTCCCTTGTGGAAGTCTTATCACAGGAATCTTTGGTCTTTACACTTTCGGGTCTTCCATCAACAAGAGCGGGATCAGTCATCTGAGAGCGGATGATTCCTTTTTTTGCTGATGTGTTTGGCCGTTTTGATGGATTTCTGTGTACTTGTGTCAGGAGAGAGAGAGAGAGGTAGGGTGGTGGAAGGAAAAGACAGGCAGACAGACTGAGACGGAGACACAGAGGAAGGAAGGGAGTGTGTGTGTGTGTGTGTGTGTGTGTGTGTGTGTGTGTGTGTAGGTGTGTGTGTGTGTGTGTGTGTGTGTGTGTGTGTGTGTGGCGTGGGCGCGGCCTGTCATTCAAGATAACTATCTTATTACAAGAATATTTGTCCCCCCCCCACCTCATCTCACACGTAACCTCCCCCGTTCTCCTCACCGTTCCCCTCCCTCTCCTTTCCCTTTGACCTGCTTCGAATAGAAACTTCGCTTCACTTGCCGGATTCTTGCATGAAAGATGTCACTGATGCAAAAAAAAAAAAAAAAAAAAAAATTGACAAATATGCTAATTAGTCACCCTATCAGAGTTGGAGAAGATGGAATTGACACTGTAGACTGCTATATGAAGCAATTACACAGACAATCAAAACATTGTTCATGTATAAGATAATGAACAGGTATACTGAAAAAAGTATGAAAAAGATCAATTAAAAGATCAATGAAAAATATAACGTTCTTCAGAGGAGGCAAAATAAACACGAGGCAGATAGAGTGAGAGAGAGAGAGAGAGAGAGAGTAGAGAGAGAGAGAGAGAGAGAGAGAGAGGAGGAGAGAGAGAAGAGAGAGAGAGAGAGAGAGAGAGAGAGAGAAATACGGATAGTTTATTCAATAATAGGCCATTGCCCTATTGAAGGGGTGCAACAAAAATCGTTCCAAAAGAAATATAATACAATATAAATTATCAAAATTGATACACTAAGAAAACACACAGAACGTATCTTAAACGCTTTATATAGATAAATGGACAGATTTTTAGCTGTTCTTTCGTTATTTGATGCTAGAAGTAATCCAAGACGAAAAAGATTCGGATATTTATAGTACTTTAGATGAATATACCTTACTCTTAAATTCCTTTAGAACGGGACAGCACAAAACAAATGCACCTCATGTTCTGTCGCTTGTTTGCACCAATGGACAAATTAAATCAACAGGCGTGTGTTGTTTGTAACGAAACTTATGGACAGCGATTTCTGAAACGCCAAGTCTAAATTTTGTCGTAATGATTTCCAGGTGCCTGTCTAAGTTCAATTTCAAATGTGTCTTATCAGCAGCTATTGTGCAAAAGTATTGTAGAAATTAAATCTTTCACTGTTCTTGATATGAAAGTCCCATTCTTGCCATCTACAAAGAACCAACCTTTCCTTAAAAGCAGTAAGGAACTGATTTATTCCCTCTGCACCTTGGTTAGCCATACATACCCAAAACCAAGTGAATACAGTTTACAACGGATATCGGATACCAGTTGGTTCTATCACGAGAATCCAAATCGAACAACGTATAGTATGCTTTTCGTGGTAATCTTGACTCATCCATCTTGTCAACTTTAGCCAGTACCGTACACACCTGACTGCAGAATTTATGTAAATGGGGTATCTATTTGTTTCTCCATATATCAAATCATTTGGTGTTTGCATTTGACACCTAGGAACCTTTTAAGAGCAAACAGGTGTACCTTTTCACAGAGTCGAGCTGCACTACTTAATCCCCACAATTCAGCCCCATATTGAACAATGGTTGTACTTGTGTGTCAAATAATTTAAGAATATCAACAAGGGAACTACAGTTTAATTTAATAATTTTGCAATATACTTAACAACGCATGTTTCGCTCTGCTGCAAGATTTTGACACGACACAGTAAAACTCAATCTTGTTGAAAATGAATACCTAAATACTTATAAGCATTAACAACAGGTATAGGGATTCCATTGTAAGACCAATGTTCTCTCGCTGCTAGGTATCCACCTTTCCTAAAATCGACTATATTGCTTTTATCATATTCAGCTTTAGATGGAGTCCTGATGCTGCTCTATATAGGCTGTTTAATTGTGTCTGTAACCCAAACTAGTGTTTCAGACAAGAGAGCCACATCATCTGCCAAAGTAATATAAATAATTCAAAGTAATCACACGTAAATGTAGCACCATGTTTCCCATTTCTGATTACTTCCAACGCTAATTCATTGATAAATAAAGTGAACAATACTGGACTAGTAACATCACCTTGTTTTACCCCTCAGGTACAATTTATAAAGTCTGTCAGTTTTGAGCCGGAACGAATTCTAGTTCTGACTGTAACATACATGCTGTGGATACATCGGAAAAGTTTCCCTTTGATACCATTTTTCAAAAGAATAGGCCATAATAAGTTTCTTTCAATAGAGTCAAAAGCTTTTTCAAAATCAATAAAAGCAACGTAGAGTTTGCGGTTAAGACAAAACTGCTTTTGTATTAAAGCTAATAATGTGTACATATGATCAGTAGTAGAGTAACCTCTTTTAAATCCCGCTTGTTGTTCCCCAGTAATATTATGCAACTCAGTCCATCCTGAATCCTGTTGTTTACAATAGAACTATAGATTTTACTGCTTGTATCTGATAGCGATATTCCTTGTAATTATTAGGATCGTCTTTGTCACCTTTTTTGAATAAGGTAGTTACAATACTTTCCGTCCACTTATCTGGGAAGATTCCCTTATCAAACAAAGTATTAAAAGTTTAACAAAGAAGTCAATAACGCGATTCCCAGCGTGCTTTAGCATCTCCCCAATAATTCCGTCTGGACCAGCCGATTTACCATTCTTTAACTTCCTTATCGCTAATGACACTTCTTCTCTAGATATTGGGCGGTTCATGGAACCGTCATCGTCATTCTCGTCATTATTATCATTTGCGTCACTAGTATCACTAGCATCATCATCGCAGTTATCAATTATAACAAGAATCTTCTGTTTCTAAATTTGTTTCCAGTAATTTTTTAAAGTGATTATACAGTCAACCATTGTTATATTGTTATATGGTTGTTTTCTTTTAAAGGAAACTCTACGCACATTTTCCAAAACTGTCTTTGATCATTAACTGATGCAATTAGCGATCCTAACAATGATCATTATGTTGTTTTTCTTTTAATTTTAGAAGATTTTTATACTCTCTCCTGGCTATACAGTAGCAACGCGATCAGTAGCATCCTTCGTCCGCAGAAATGTACTCAGCAATCTTTAGCTTTGGATTTACTTATTTTACATCATCATCGCACCAATCACTTTTTTCACTCATTTTGTTCAAACAAATTCGCTTTTTCAGACAACTAGCGTGAGTTTTAAGACATGCAACAAACATATTCAAGGCTTCATTACAATCACGATTAATCATATTCATAGCATCGTCGAGTAATGATAATACTTCAACCGACTGCATTGTATGGACGTACGCTGGTTCAAAAGAGGGTTCCACACAAACTTCTCAATTACCTCACAATCATTTTCAACACTTAAAGACACAGCGTTAAGTTTAGGCATTCCAAAATGAAATTCGATAGGAAATGGTCAGATTCTAATCTCTCTGAAACAACTAAATACAAGAAGGCAAAACAACTGAGAGTAGATTTCGAGAAATCAGAAATTTGTCGTTTACACTACACCCACTGTCTGAAATTTACGTACAGTGCCCATCAAGATCACCATTACATACTCCATTTAGTATATACAATCCAGCGAGGTTACACTATTTAACAAACATTTTCCATAATTATTGAGTACATTGTCTGAAGATTTCCTTTCTAAATAATCAGAGCAACTATCAAATTCAAAATTGTCAGTATTATACATGTCAAAAATATCTTGAGAACATTAGCCGTTCTGCTGTTCAGATCACCAGACAAGATTATATGTACATCATTCAAATCAAGCATACAACCAGTAAGACATTCTTCAAGAGAAAGAATGCCATTATCAACGTCAAAAAAAGCATAATATGGTGAACCCTCAGGCGGAACATATGAACAAACATATAACACATCCTCTGTTAACAAAACAAAGTCTTGTCAATCAAAACAAACAGAGCATTAGAACAATTCATTTGGAGCTCTCTAACATAGACACAAAAATCATTTTTAATCAGACATAACAAGTCCCCTGAACGTCTGCCTTGATTTGAAAACTTGATAGCAGCTTATGAAACACAGTATAGCCTGTAACACGCTGAATTCAAGATTTTCCACAAACGTCTCAACGAGACAGATAAAGTCAAAGTGAAACAAATATGAGAGAAACTTTTTATTGTAATTTTAGAAAGAATCCCATTTATATTTCAGTGCAAAAATTTAAAGGATTTTGAATATCCATTCTTTCCATGAATTTCATCAATATGCATTTCATCAACATGAATTTCATCAACCATGCAGAGCAGGTGTATTTCATTACAATTTTCATCACCACTTTCGTGTACATAGACTGACGGATTTTTCACATGTACATTAACGTTATCAAAAACACACTCAACTTCGTTACAATTGTTCTTTTGAGACAGCCCCCTATCTTTATCCTCGTCAGTGCACGTGCTTCTGTTGATAACTGCCTCAGTTCTAATATAAGTGTCCTGTTTTCTGATCGAGGAGTGACATAATCAACACACAACGGTGTACATGTTAATTGTTCACTACCATTAACACAAATCACGTCATGATCAAAAGAGATATAACCTGGAAGTTGATTATTGCAGTTATTCTCTTCTCTTGTAATACGAAAACACTCATCCCCCGAGCCACCGCGGAACAATGTTTACAATGTCAACAACCAAAGAGATCGCTCACCGGGGTCGGGTCACTGTCAGTGTCGCACACAACTTGCTCCGCACGGGAAGTTTGCCTGCACCCGTGAAACGCAACCGGTGTCACTGCAGGGCGGCCTCCCCCCTATATCATTTCCCTGAGGCTGGATCCGTCCCCACCGTCAAGACCGTACTTCTTGCCGTCAATACGCAGGTGATCAAAGACCTTGGTTGCACGCTTTCCTTCACTTCTGGCTTTTTTCAAATGAGGCGTTAATTTCCTCCTCACCTCTCTCACTCTGAAAGAAAAGTCCTCACCTAAAACACCTGTGACCCTTTCAGTTTGTATCTTGCTTTCAGAATCCTTTCTTTGTCCTTGAAGAACGTGCAACAACCCTGTCACTGGAGAGTCGGGTCTGCTTTCAACAGAATCCTTTCTTTGTCCTGTAAGAACGTGCACACACCCTGTCAACTGGAGAGTCGGGTTCTCGATTCAGGCGGTGCACACATCGAAGGGGAAATCCCCAGAACTCCAGAGTTGTTGTCATGAAGTCAGGACTCTACAGGCTCCATAGTGTCTGTAATGAAGTCATGGACCACAGCTTCACACTCCCTAGTATTTCCTTGGTTTTTCAGGCAAGATCAGTGAAAAATCCAATGTTCCGTTTCGATCGCCTTCTAAAGTCGTCGTCATCCGTTCCAAAAATCAATTGTTTTCTCAGGGGCTGATTGCGTTCGGAGGTCTTCGTTTTCCGTCGCAGCTCCGTCACCTCCCGTCCCAGGGATTTCAATTCCTCATGCAGTGCAGCGTATCCATCCCGCAAATCCCTCATGTCGCCTTTCATCTCGTCAAACTTCGTGTTCAGAGTCTGAAGCACGGACATTAAATCAAGATTCGAGGGATGCTGGGTGGTTGACGTAGCTCCCGGTGTGCTGGACGGAAGTACGGGGCTTGTCCACGCTATCCCTGCGATCACCACTCGACAGATTAGTCTGTCGCAGGGAACTCTTCGGTGGTCCCGGGTTCCGCTCCACGTCACCACACTGCAATAAAAATTGCCCCAGAACAAGAGCGACAGGAGGGAACCAAAAATGACACCGTCCACAACAGTCTTGAGTCTCACTGTTTTTTCTCTCATGGCGGCTCGACTTCTGGCCCTTTTCATCATAAAAGCCACAAATACCGGCACAAAGGAACCACAACGTGGCCGGAAATCCAGATGTCCAGAAGGCATGGCACTACACAGACTTCTCTACAAAATCTGAAGTCAATACTCGGCCACAACAAGTATTAATTAAGCAATTTGTTGGAGCTTAACCAAAACACAGCCGTACCGAATGAATACAGTTCAACGCCCCTGAAAAATATAACGTTCTTCAGAGGAAGGCAAAATAAACACGAGGCAGATAGAGTGAGAGAGAGAGAGAGAGAGAGAGAGAGAGAGAGAGAGAGAAGAGAGAGAAGAGAGAGAGAGGAGAAGAGAGAGAGAGAGAGAGAGAGAGAGAGAGAGAGAGAGGAGAGAGAGAGACAGAGAGAGAGAGAGAGAAGAAGAAGAAGAAAAGAAGAAGAAGAGAGAGAGAGGTGCGGCGATGGTTGTGTTCTGCAAAACATATTTTAGCTTTAAGTGTTTAACGTAATTTCTATTGGGCCTGAAAATTCGCGTATGCGCATGCGTGCGTGCGTGATCAAGTGC
>JAFLJL010017348.1:0-2500 GCA_018398815.1 Conus ventricosus | reverse complement strand
ACACAGTAGAAGCGTCCGTTAGTGGTAGTCAAGGAGAAGCGTCCGTTAGTTGTAGTCAAGGAGAAGCGTCCGTTAGTGGTAGTCACACAGGAGAAGCGTCCGTTAGTAGTAAAGGAGAATCGTCGTTGGTTGTCGTGAAGAAGAGTCGTCGTTGGTTGTAGTCAAGAAGAATCGTCGTTCGTAGTAGTCCAGGTCGTTGGTTGTAGTCAAGGAGAATCGTCGTTGGTTGTAGTCAAGGAGAATCGCAGTGAATAGTTTTAAGGAGAATGGTCGTTAGTAGTAGTCAAGGAGAAGCGTCCGTTAGTAGTTTAATCGTTGTTGGTAGTAGTCAAGGAAAATCGTCCGTTAGTAGTTTTGGAGAATCGTCCGTTAGTAGTTTAAGGAGAATCGTCCGTTAGTAGTTTAAGGAAAACGCGTCGTTAGTAGAAGTCAAGGAGAAGCGTCGTTGGTAGTAGTCAAGGAGAATCGTCGTTAGTAGAAGTCAAGGAGAATCGTCGTTGGTAGTAGTCAAGGAGAAGCGTCCGTTAGTAGTATAAGGAGAATCGTCATTGGTAGTAGTCAAGGAGAAGCGTCCGTAAGAAGATTAAGGAGAATCGTCCGTTAGTAGTAGTCAAGGAGAATCGTCCGTTAGTAGTAGTCAAGGAGAATCGTCATTGGTAGTAGTCAAAGAGAATCGTCCGTTAGTAGTTTAAGGAGAATCGTCCGTTAGTAGTAGTCAAGGAGAATCGTCATTGGTAGTAGTCAAGGAGAAGCGTCCGTTAGTAGATTAAGGATAATCGTCCGTTTAGTAGTAGTCAAGGAGAAGTCGTCCGTTTGTAGTAGTAAAGGAGAATCGTCCGTTAGTAGTAGTCAAGGAGAATCGTCCGTTAGTAGTAGTCAAGGATAATCGTCCGTTAGTAGTAGTCAAGAGGAATCGTCCATTAGTAGTAGTCAAGGAGAATCGCCGTTAGTATAGCGTCACTCACTTTTTTCTTGTTTTCTTTTTCTTTTTTCTTTCTTTTTTTTTCTAGTATAAGCTCTCGTCGCCGTCGTCATCGTCATCAAGTAATCTTTACCACTGTCATCATGACCACCATCACCTCCATGTCATAATTGTACACTGTCATCGTTGTCCTCGTCGTCGTCGTAGCCCTGTGTCAAGGTGAATCTTCCATAGTAGTAGCAGCGTCATCACTTAAAGAAAGCAAATTATTGTGTGAGCTGTCGTTGTCGTCGTTGTCGCCGTCGTCAAGTCGTCGCAACCACATGTCATCATGATCACCATCGGCCTCCACATCATAAACGTGACATGATCATCGTTATCCCAACTCCCCCCCCTACCCCCCCCCCCCCCCCCCCCCCCCCCCACTCGTCGTCGTCGTCCTCGTTGGCAATCGTTAACAACACCATTAACTTCGTCAGTCTTACCGATGGAGCGTTTCACAGCGAAGCAAAAAAAAAAAATCTGTATATTCTTGCTGATGACCTTGTTCGTGGTGGTGTCACTGTTATTCCTATATTATCGTCATCATTAGCAGGAGCAGCAACAACAACTGCAGCAGTAGCAGCACTAGCAGCAGCATGACCATCACTGACCTCGACGCCGCCACCACCATTACCATACCACAACCACTGCCACACCACATCCATCTTCTGTCCATCACTACCATGCCACTACATCTCACCATCTTCCTTGTCCCCAACACAACCACTGCCACTACCATCATGACCATCATCCTTGACCCTCCAACCACCCATTACCATCACACACTTCTTCCCACCAACCACTGCCACTACCATCATCACCATCTTCCTTGTCCCCATCACAACCACTGCCACTTACCTCATCACCATCTTCCTTGTCCCCATCACAACCACTGCCACTACCATCATCACCATCTTCCTTGTCCCCATCACAACCACTGCCACTACCATCATCACCATCTTCCTTGTCCCCATCCTCCTCTTCCGATCTGATAATCCATTCACCCTCCTCCCCATGCACGATATCATCACCATCACCATCATCATGATCGCCATCATCATCATCACCATCACCATCATCATCATCACCATCATCATCACCATCACCGTCACCACCATCACTATCATCATCATCACCATCATCCTTATCATCATCATCACCATCATCATTATCGTCATCATCACCATCATCATCACCATCATCATTATCATCATCATCAACATTATAATCATTATCATCTCATCCATAACTCATCGTCTCACCCATCATCATCATCATCATCATCTCATCATCACCCATTATCACCATCACCATCATCACCATCATCATTATCATCATCATCACCATCATCATTATCATCATCATCACCATCGTCATTATCATCATCATCATTATCACCATCATCATCATTACCATCATTATCATCATCATCATCACTGTCATCATTATCATCATCACCATCATCATCATCATCATCATCATCATGATCATGATCATCATCATCATCATCATCACTACCATCATCATAATCACTTC